>OZ026627.1:55982366-56004866 GCA_964020975.1 Hermodice carunculata
TGAATGCTATAGCCCCATCACAACACGAAAATATGGTCAATGAGACTGCAATTTATCGTGTGCTGATCAATGAGCCATGCTAACATTTATCCCATATTTACATACAAAACATTGAGTAATGAAAAGCGAACTTCATGTACTTTTATATCTGTTACCAATAGTTAGATTTTGTTCAATTCTAACATATTTTAGCATTATATTTTAATGACCAAAGACCTCATGGACTTTTTCACATTTCATGAAAATTGTCAGTTTTTCAACATTTCTGTCTTCATTGTAGTACATGAAAATCCCTGATTCCGGGAGTCGAGCAAACGTGAAAATGATGTAGAATACTTCAAACATGGAGACCAGATAGATTATTCTATTACACGAGCTGTGTTTCACCCTACCTTCCCTTACGCTAGTGGAAAGTTGATAGAGAAATCAGGGACTGTCAACGTTTATTTTGTTCTCACAACACAAGGTAGACATATGATATAAAGGTACTGACTAGAATGCTATATTTAATTTTATCAACAAGTATATCCAAAACATTCCATGGAACTGAAACTGAAATTAAAATATTCAGGGAAATCAGCGCCTTTAGCGTATATGTTGGAGGAAGGGTTAAACACGTTTTCGTAATAAGTACGCACTATACACAGGCTGGAAAGCTCATTGTATCCACTTGCTGAAAGGTAGTGACTGTTTGTATTCCCGGTGTCGTCAAATGTTTTGTATCCACACAGAACAGAAATCAGAAGTACCTGCTGTACAGGTAATATTGGGAAGTGAAAGGCTTTGTTTAAAACACTTACTTTATCGAGCCATATATGTAAAACGAGACTAGAAGGCGGATGGACAGGGGCATAGGGGTTCCTCTCGTCCACGTGTACAATGATCTGTCACAAGAGAGTATTGGTTCAGTCGCGTTGAACATACAAAGCAGGATGAACAAGTATTTGTGTACATATAATTTTGGGATGTGAAAGGCTTTGTTTAGAATATGTACTTTAGCGAGTAAAATATATATAACGAGACCAAAACGAGGGAGGACATGAAAATGGGGGTTCCAGCCGTTCCCGTGCGCAAGATCAGTTCCCAATGGACGACCTCCATCACCACGGAGGATTGGTTCAATCACGTTGATCTACGCTCAGGCCGTTAGGTATATTGGCTTTAAGAGTCGACAACGCCGATAAGGTGCCTATATTCTGTGACAATGTGATATTTCTCTTGCAATCTTGCCACCATCACACCTGATTTAATAGCATTGTTGTATACCAGTTTCTACTTTTACCATAGGTTCCATAATGCAGTGTTTACCATATAACCCGAGTGGCTTCTTTGGTAACGGGCATATAATGCCGTGGTGGAGTATAATGCCTGTCCACATCAATTACTTAGATAGATTAAAAATCCATTGTTCTTGCATTTTTATGTTACGTATATCTTTTGTGAATTTTAATGGTGATATAAAGGAAGTATCAGTATTTCACAACACAGTCTCTTGATCATTTTGATTTGGAGAATGTCCATACAGCTATATATATATATATATATATATATATATATATATATATATATATATATATATATATATATATATATATATATATATATATATATATATATATATATATATGTATATATATATATATCAATACCACGTGCACTTTAAATTGTTTGAACCGATCGCACACAATCAAGTTTATTGCAATTGCACGAGGGCAAATGGATGCCTGCAACAGTCCGACTATAGATCAGGTCAATCAACTCCAACTAGCCAACATAGGCTAAAAGAATATGTAGTTAATCAGATCCACCATGGAAATGTGGTCTGGTGGTCCTCTACGTACAAAATGCTTTTGGCATGTTGGACCGAAAACTGTTTTTACATAAGCAAATATATTATGGTTTGAAAGCCACCTGCAACCTGTGGTAAAAGTGTCTCTCCTGTAGAAAACAAGTTGTTTGCATAAATAGACTTGTCAGAGCCCAAAGTCTTAAAGGGAGTTGTTCGATAATGGTCTTTCCCTTGGTCGCCATAGTCATCCTATATGATAGCAAGCTTAGCGTATGTCTTAACCCTTAAAGCACTGTTTTTATAAATTTAGTAAACATCTTTCTTGGGGACAGTTTGCCCGCAATGCGCACAAAGTGTCCTGAGGAAAGCTGTTGACCAGAACTACTATTTGCTTTAGGCTAGTGCTTGCTAGTATTTGAATGAAAGGTATCTTCATGAGAAGTTCGAATCTTGTAATTTTTACATGTTAAATAATGGGAAAGCGACTATAGCAGTGCTTAGCACTGTAAGGGTTAAAAAGCTGAACATAACGTGCATGCAGATGACACAACTCTCTAGTATTCCCATCGTACATCAGAAAACGTCTCTGGACATTTTAAAGCCTACCACAAAAGGGGAAATGACAATAAACTCCGCCTTCGTGGTGGAAAATCCAATCGTGGGCAAAACCCAGAAAGGAGATATCTTTGATAACACAGATCTAGTGTTGTATGTCCACGGAAATAAATTAAGTCAAACGGACGATTCTGAATATCTACATGTAATTCTTGACAATAAAATAATATTTACTGAAGAGGTGGATGAAACCATTGGGAAAACAAAGAGAGCACCTGGAATATTATATGCAGCAGCTTTGTCTCCGCATGCTGATTACAGGCTCATGATTATACAATCATGACAGGGACAGGTTAGCTTATGGAGAGTAAAGAGTTCGAACTGCGGAATAGGATATTGACTACTAGGAAGTGGTTCTGGGCAAAAAGACACAAATACAATACCATAATACTGCCACAGGTAGGTCATTGCAGTATCGTATGGTGAACCAGTATTCTTTGACAATACTTAATTCATCTGTAAATGATTGAGAATTAGGCAATGAGAATTGTGCTACAATATCACAATAGAACGCACATCCTGAAATGCTAAATGCATAAAAATAGATGAGTGCAAACAGAGTCTCCACTTCGACATATGTGCATTTTTTATAATCAAATTTCTGACTGTATGTATATTCACCCCATTATCACAAGTTCACAAGTATAACACCAAAACGTCCGGTAGACCAGAGCTTCCGGTAGTTCTCAATTGTATATAAACCCGTCTTCTTATAAATCACTATCTTACGTGGGAGCCAAATTCTGGGCTTAGTTGCTTCATCATATTCGAGATGCCCATATATTATTCACTTTTATGGAAGGCTTAACTCGACGTACGTTGAAAATATGGAGTCTTTATAATGGTTGAGGCCGGAGGTGCACTCGTGCTTTTTTGCGTTGCATCACATCTTTCTAGTGGGCCTCCATGCCTCAACAATTTATCATGATTACTTTACTGAAAATGGATTGCCAAATAAAAGTGATCAAACTTGACTCTAAGACTGAGTTTTGAGTTCGAGACAGATTCTCTATTGAACATATAAGTGCACAGCGAAGTGTTTTGGTCACGTTTGGTCAAAGGTTTGCAAACACGCCAAACAAAAGCTGCTTGGAGAATCTGTTAAACTTTACGATTCACCATTCACTGCGATACTGTGCTATTTTGCCACGTCTAAAACTATATTGCCTGTCCTAATGAGTCAGATTGTTTTAATTTGTTCGGAGTAAATATTTCAGACTTTATTGCCTTTGCAGTTAACTATCAAGTAATAATACTGAGATATAATGCTTGGTCATTATTTTGAAGCATCTTCGGAATTGTGGGCACAGATATAGCCTGTCGCTATTCTTATTTTACGGCGATGTGAGGAAATAGAAGTGAAGAAGGAAAAGCACGTGATCAAAGTAGCCTCCCGTCTGTCAATATTAGACAGATTAGGAACTCACAGAAGAGCATGCAGATTGGCTATGGTGCTGATACCGCTGTACTATTTTATGAATAATAAGCGGCAGCATCCTCCTGGCTCACAACCTTGTGATCAATGTAACTACTGTTCGAAATATTGACCCATTTATAGATTACACCATTTGAACATTTCTAATCAGATTTGTTTTTTTTTATAATGCCTATCAATGTATCGCAAGTTTTTACTTGGAACTCTTTTGAGTGCCCCCTACCATGTACTCTGCAAGTGCTCGATCAACCCCCCCGCCCAGAAAATATTGAAATTAAAAGTAAACTTGCGAAATAACTATATACTTCAAGATATTCTATCAGATTATAGAGTTAAGGGTTTTCAGTGATGTGAGCCGGTGGTATACATCGCTGCGACGATAGTTCTCGTTTGCGTCCGTATTGCCAGGAAATAGACTCCATATTGGAATTTGTGACAGCTTCAGAGTTATTCAGATCGTCAGTGGCATTTATATACGAAAAGCAGCATGTGCACTGTTCAAGGTCAGAATAAAATTATTCTCTTTGTGAGAAGGTATGGTTTGCTTGCGGCAAGTGCCTTCCGCCACCGTGTTTAGAGTATAATGAAAGAACACATTTGCAGAATGAACTTGTTAAAATCAGTCAACAAACTATGACCAACTAAACAGAATGCCAAATAAAACAATGACTTGATAGGCGAGTGTGGGACTTCGGTAAGAACAGATGTAAAGACAGACAGATAGGATGATACAAGGTAGAAAACTACAGTCAAAGAGACATGAAAAATGATAATAACCGTAAATTAATATTGGTTGATGGTGATAATGATAGTTTATGATAAAATGATAAAACAACAGCAATGATAATAATAATAATAATAATAATAATAATAATAATAACAACAACAACAACAACAACAACAACAACAACAATAATAATAATAATAATAATAATAATAATAATAATAATAATAATAATAATAATAATAATAATAATAATAATAATAATAATAATAATAATAATGTGATAGCACTCTGGGTCCCTAAAAATCCTGCATTCGTGTTTTCCTCTAAAGGAACTATAAAATTCTGGCTACGAGATAGAAATGAACATGTCTATGTAAAAATATTTCCACATAGAAAAACTCTGCATTGAACATTTATTATATTTTCTACTTAGCTTTATGTGTAATACGTACCGTTAATAGATTGTAACATGAATAGATGTGTCATGCAGTATGCTTACATAGATTGTGAGTACATCTATATATTGGTATCTCTGTTTCTAAATGAATATATCTACAAATAGTGAAATATCCTTATTAGGGTCACCTAAGCTGAAAAGTATGGTCTTAATACGGGAGTGGTCTTAACGGGAAAATGATTGAATGAGGTATAAGGAATGATAGCTTTGTAAATTGGTGGTCGTAATATAGAAATGGTCGCTTTATGGCAGTTGTCTTAATTGGAGATTCTATTGTAATTTCATATTACAGTTTAGTTTAGTTTATAACCTGGTTGCTGGAGCGACATACATGTACAGTTCTTAGCCTACTTCCCGAACTTAACAAAACTTGTGTGATGTATATTCAATGGGAAAGGTACACAGGGAACACTGGCATGACACACCACTTCCTGTTGGAAACGGCCTACCAATAGGCGAAGCTAAGTTTGCTTATCTCCCAGCTGGAAGCATCTGTAACATTTAGAGGCCAGGTATAATTATCTTGTGCTGCCATCTGCAGTGTACCTCTCTCATTTGTGCATTTCCTAATATGAAAATACAGAATTTGAGTTGAGAATCTCTTTTCAATGTGGTGAGGGTACACTTTACATGAGAAGTATTTGTGCCTCGTTTCACTGCGACGTGGGCAAACTTTATCCTTGAAGTAAGAGTGCCTCCTTTCGAATTCACTGTGTTGTGGGCACCCTTTATGCGAGAAGTATTTATATCGCTTTCGCTGTGACGTGGGCCTTTTGTGCCTCCGTTGCTGCAACAGGAGCAAATAGAAATATGCCATTATAGTTAAGACAGACAGAAATAATTTGTTTGATCAATTTCGGTCAGAAGACAAGATGCATGGAATATATTATGTACACATAGCACAGGTACTGCCAGAAATCTAGTTGGGCCCGACGAAAGTATAGATCATGATAAAAGTATAAGAGTAGAGAAGGCTGAGAACGTTGACAGTTGAGCACGTTGCATGCATAAAAAATCTCTTTGCCATGCAATGTCACTTGCAGCCGAATATAAAATCCTTTGGTCCGCACAATAAGTGTATTGTGAGCGTTACAGGTCATACTTAAACCTGTCACACGCTTACTTCGCAAAATCACTTACAGCAGGAGATCGAATCTTTTTGGCCGCACGAGCCGTGTATTTTGAGCGTACTCACTGGTCATAGTACTCATGTGAGTGTACTCACTGGTCATAGTACTCATGTGAGTGTACTCACTGGTCATAGTACTCATCTGAGTGTACTCACTGGTCATAGTACTCATCCGTCAGTCAAGTCACTGGTATAGTTTTTATAGGTTATAATGCTGGTGAAGAGTTAATAGTTCATAGGAAACATGAATTACATTCACACAGACTTCATCGGTCCTCTCAACCCTTCACCCAAAGATGTCACACTCTACTCTGCATTGTCACTCACAACGGGAGACACAGATGGACAGACACACCCACACCCACATACACGCACACACATACCACGCACAGACATGCAGACACACACAGGCGCACCACACTCACAGTCATAGACACCCACCACACACAGGTAACCTATTATAGGCTGTGATCGCAAGAGATAAACCAAACATGTCACGGACCTCATTCGAGCAGTGTTTTTCTTCGCATTTCAACCGTAAGCTTACATGATTTTGGTGCATATATGTCTTTTGAATCGTGACGGTTGTAGACCTTCCCTACAGTAGAGGCCAAGCTGCCGCCCAGATCATACAATATTAAAACATATCAAACATCTGTCAGTCAAGTCACTGGTACAGTTTTTATACGGTATAATGCTGGTGAAGAGTAAACAGTTCATAGGAAACATGAATTACATTCACACAGACTTCATTGGCCCTCTCAACCCTTCACCAACTGCAAACGTTACGTCTTATGTTTAGTTTTAACGCAGAAGCCTAACAAGTTAGAACCCCAAATTTATCAATTGTGCCACAGACAAAAAGACAGATGGCAAGCAAGCCACTCCCTGGTTCTCCAGACTTGTCAGTCTGCCGAGCAGACAGGAAACGAAAATAGGACCACGTCGGTTTTCTTGATCACATGCATTTAGGGACAAAATTTTGTAGCCCAAAGTCGCATTTTATGTGAGAGGGATTCAAGAGATCCAATGTCTCCCTTTAGATCACAATGTTCCGTGTGAAAATATCATTATTATGCTACATGCATGTAGAGCTGAATCTTATTTACCTCTGCACAAATTAATTATTATACACTAGTTAAATGTGCAGAAGCAAAGTCAAGTTAAGATGTGTGCGGCCACGATTTTTTTTAAACACATTTGCAGAGAATTTTCGATTTTCAAATTGCCATTGCCTCTCACACCATGCTTAGACAATATAGTCTATCATCTATCATTAGAATGGTTATAACTCATGTTTGTAACTGGTCCCATTTTATTTATATCCATTGGTGCTATAAAATCAGATTCAAGGGTTTTTTTTTTTTTTTTGAATTATATGTCCGGAAAGATGTATTGTGGGCCGAGCGTGATCGAAGTATCGGTAAACATAATAAATGCACGACAGGCATATAAATGTGCTGACTGCGGTGATGGTGATGATAGATATTTGTTTACATGCTGCAATTAATCAACGAAAGAGAAGTCTGCAACCCGAAGCATACTTGCCGGACACTGTAAAACTGATTTTGCACAATGTAGTTTTTGAAATCGGCTTCTTGCCATTGTACAAGTCAGCTTGAACAGGAAAATTATCTGAATGTGTCTTTAAGGAATGTGATCATCTGAAAGTAAGAATGTCATGGTATACATATGGTGTAATTCCGCCAATACGTCAATTACTGCCCACCTCGGCACAGTCTCTTTGATATTTGCCAATAACCATATATTCAATGGAAGTTGTGTAGCGTATTTCCGGTACATTGTTGGTATTGAATTACATATACTAAATAAGGCTGTTGTTATGGACGGTTTTGCCTGAGACAGATTATTATAGATAACATATCACGCTTATGATATGTCAACTTTGATACAAATCAGTACATAAATCAATTTGTATTCGGTAAAAAAGGGTGACGGTATATAAACGTGTACTACTACAATCTTAAATATGTGTCTTTGATTAATCATTCATTCTTTCATTCATTCATGTAACCAGTCATACGTGTGGCAGTACAGGAGACTGACCCACCCACTCCCTGTCATCTGTGAAAGGAAACCAATGATTTGTCATGTATGGGATCGCCATACTGGCCGGCTTATACAAGGAGAAAGAAACTGATAAGACCCTAAAATACCTCGGGGTTTACTTTTAAAAAATCTATGTCAAATGGTGTGAAAAGTGCAATCTTATCATGATGTATCCGAAATAGTATTAAACTAGTCAGAGATATTTCCCAGTCCTGGCATGCCACACATGGGGTTGTTCCTGCTAGTGAGTATCTATTTCTTAAGAACATAACACGGTTTTATATTCCTGAGACAGTATCTACGTCAAAATATAAAACGAGCCTTGTTACATAATGGAGAGTGTATTTCTGTCACAATATAACATGACTTGATATTAATGAGGCTATATCCACATCAAAATATGAACAAGCTTTGTTACTTAATTGGGCGTGTATATCTGTTATAATACGGCACGGCTTTATATTACTGAGGCAGTATTTATGTCAATATATATAACAAGCATTGTAACAATATTGGTGGTATATCTCTGTCACAATATGGCACGGCTTTATATTACTAAGGCAGTGTCGATGTTCAAATATAAAACAAGCATTGTTACATTATTGGTGGTATATCTCTGTCACAATATGACAGGCTTTCTATTACTGACGCAGTGTTCATGTTCAAATATGAAACAAGCATTGTTACATTATTGATGGTATATCTCTGTTACAATAGACACGGCAATATAATACTCAGGCATTATTCATGTCAAAATATAAAACAAGCTTTGTTACATTATTGACGGGTGTGTTTTTGTCACAATATAACACGGGTTTATATCACTGAGGCTATATCAACGTCAAAATATGAAAAAAAACTTTGTTACATTATTCGGGATGCATCTCCGTCAGAATGCCCCTTAGATCCATTTATATTGACGATGGCTTGTTTTTGTCAGAATAGACTGGAAATACTTTTATGTTACCGGGAGTGTTGCTGCCAGAATCTTGTGAAGGAATTTACTAATCAACCTTCTTTTGATACTGTTGAAATGATCAAGTATTTACATGTTATTTTGTCATTATTATTTTGATCCAATGTTTCTTGTTACATTTGGTGTATTACTGAGTCCCAATCTGTGAAAATTGGAAACGGTCGCCATTTTGTTTGGCATGTGGTGATGTCTGTATTTAAGACACCAGACCAAGCCAAAAATAGCTTTCTTTATTAATTAGACAAGTGGCCTCAAGGTAGTTACCGGCATCCACAACTGTGTTAATCAGACTTTTTTTTCAAGTTTTGCCTTTTTGGTGCCATACTAGAGGCCGATAGTAAGTGTTTTGCCTCTCATTGTGTTTGTTGAAAAGTAAAGCTATTGTTAGTCTGTTATGAAGTCCAGAGATCTGCCACCAATTTTGGTGGGAGAATGCTGTCACCCTTTTTCAGCCATTTGTCCTTGTCTGTACTGATCTCCAGGAAGCATCAGTAATTATCGAATTTTTATTTTCTTTTTTTTTAGCAGATTTCCGTATAATGTTTATATGATATGAGTTATACCAGCTGGTAATGGTTTACATGCTATAACATATTCATATGTAAATAACTCTCGGCACAAGAGGGTATCTGTATCAGGAGTAAACTGTAAATGTTGATACATAAGGGGCCATAGCAGTGTTCTGGCAGTCTGTAGTTGGCTGCAGAACAGACAAGTTGACTTGTAACCCCTCATAAGTGTTTTATTGCCTGAAGAGAAATAATCTAAGAATGCAAAAGTTTCCTGTTTTAGTCATTGTCCAGCCCAGTTGCAAACAATGCTAGAAACAGCCGAACGGTTAAGATTTGCAGTGTCAAAGGTTCAGCAGCTGGCTATGCTGAAATTCTACCAGAATAGGGAGATGTTAAGTTTGGAGTGTCACTGTTTGCACATAGCATGCGGTAATCACTGCCACGGGGATTACTGCACCAGGACTTAAAATGTCTTTTGAAAATTTAGGAGTAACTGTATATTGGTCATTCTGGAGATGTCGGAAACCTATGCAATAATAATATTGAAGGGCTTTATGATGCAGCTATTGGAAAAGTTATTGTTAGCGACAAACTTAATTTTGATGCCACTGGGTCATTTGACACAGACGTAATAGGTCCATGGGATTTTGGCGTCATAGGTCTATTGGATTTTAAAGTGAAGGTATCTATTATAAATTGATATGAAAGATTTTACTTAATTTTAACATACAAGGCCTGCCTGGTATTGGTGTTGGAGACCAAGCTGATGCTCAGCCCCTGTTCCATTGATGTTATCAGTTATTTGACTTCCGTTACCCTGATGTTACCAGTTATTATTTCGCCAGGTCACATGACATGGCGAAATACTCATTTTGATTCAGGATTTTTTGCGAATTATGTTTACAAGAATTGACGTATTTGTTATTTTCTCCCCATTGGTTATACCAATTCTCTCGGAAAGTAACAGTTACTGGAGCCGGCACAATAATAGTCATATTGAGTATAGTAACACAAATGAATATTTTCGTTATCATAGCAAATTTCCCATATTTACACAACTTGTCAATCTTTCAGTTCACTAGAATAACCTTCACTGTCGCTCACCTAGTATCATATCGGGGCCCAGTGTACACAATCAAGTGGAGTGCAGGCCTATACATATAATTCTAGCTAATTGCTGAGTGAGCATTTACCGGGATAACATTGAAATGAAAGGGGGAACACAACAAATTTCTACGACTCTGGCCCAATCGATGGCAAGCCGGCATTTTGACTTAGCATTGACCTAGTCTTGCTAGAAATGAACCTGTACTCGTCAAACAACTATTCAAATACATATTGGATTATTTCGACAGGTTTGCATTCGTTCCATTCCTTATACCGCTGATCTTATTGACTTATTTATTCTCAGACGGTTACAAGATAAATGCCTTTTGTTAACATTCAAATGCCCTTGTGCATCAATGTGATGATTGTTGTTAACTATCCTATAGAGGTTAGAGATGCCTTCCAAATGTAATAGTTGACATCTGAAGAAGTGTGAATAAATTGGGGAAACATTTAAAAAATATCTTATCGACAACAAAATAGAACAAACTGACAGTCATATCCTCTCATAGTGAAGATAGTAGGTACACCATAATTTGTAATTAAATGATGACATACATCAATCAGATGTTCCAATGTCATTATTCATTCTCAAATCGTAATTTTTTTCATTTCTTATCGTGAGCTTTTGTTGTGTTGCTCTTCAGACCTGTTTGAAATTCAATATCTTTTATATCCTTGAAATAAAGTTTAAAATAATATATGGAAGGTTTACAATTGTTTTGGTGGCAGCTACCCAATTATATTTTCCTACCATATAAATTAAGGGCCAGATCTTATATTCCATTTTTGCTAATAATCTCACAATATTTATAAGTATATACCTATTTCTCATAAAAGCAGTGTGATTAGCGTTTTAATTTTAATTAAAACTTTTCTCATTTTTGTGCAATACAGGTGGAAATTAATCTGTAATCAGTCTTCAATAGGGATATGGGTCTCAAGTTCTTTCAGGTACAGTGGATCCTTATCTATCTATCTATCTATCTATCTATCTATCTATCTATCTATCTATCTATCTATCTATCTATCTATCTATCTATCTATCTATCTATCTATCTATCTATCTATCTATCTATCTATCTATCTATCTATCTATCTATCTATCTATCTATTTTTTGGGAGGGGTATAAAAAGGTAATCATCTTTTGTTGTTGGGAAAATCAAAGTTCACTGTTTTGGTAAGCATACTATATGGTCTCTAATAAAAAATCTTTTTCATCCACCGAAAGTAATTTGTATAAATCAATTGGTAATCCGTCAGCGACTGGATATTTGTTATTTGTGCATGTTTCAATTATAAATTGTAATGTAACGGATATTTTTTCTGATAACAGTCAAACTTTTACACGCCCAATTAGCCAATCAGAACACTAGATTTGTGCCTGAGGTATTATAATAAAAATAAAAATTAAAATAAAAATAAAAATAAACACATGCTGATCTTGGGAAATACTTCCCTTAAGCAAGTTTTTAGCATATTGCTAGCATAAATGTACTCCAGAGAGAAAAGAAAGTATTCCATCCTGTGTGCCTTAAATATGGCCAATGTAAGCACATTTGGAGCAAGATATTACACATTTAACATTGTGAAATATCGCCATTATATGCATATTAAAACTAATGCACTTGCACATGCACATGTGATGTGTACAACTCAGCTACCAAGAAAATAGATTATTTGCCCCCATTTCTCTTTTCCCTACCTATGTCCAACACCCTTTGAAGCTAGAAGCTGATCAACACACTCAGTCAGTTTGTCACTTTCTCTTAATTACTAGAACAGCTCTCTATGTCCAGTTTCCTATCCTTCATGGTACAAAATAGATGCAAAACGTCACTTTCTGCTACTCAATGTTTATGATCAATGTGTCAATTCAAGATACCATGTTGTAAAAATTAACATGTTTACCACATTGCTCTTTAAATTTAAAAATAAAGCTCATTGGATGAAGCTAGAAAGAGTCCCTAATCTATTGACTAAAGTGCTATCTCATTGAGTACATAATTGCAATATGGTTGAGGTACTGGGTGTTTTTTGAAGTCCAGGTCAGGTCCGAGCCCTGCCGCCAAGGGTTGCAAGGAGAAGTGGGGGTGAAAAACACCATAAGAAATGGCTTTTAGTCGGGTATCTTTAGCTGAAGTGTACACAGCATGAATGTGAGAATGTATATTGATACATGTGCCTGTGACTCACGATTTCACAAAATTGATTGGAATCATATGTACGGAAACACATTGCAAAGCATAAATCAAGCCTTGCACATAAATCTCTGTTACATTTACAGTATTGAAGATTGATGTAGCTGATGCAATTGAAGCAGTGGTGCCAAAGTTGACATTTTTTCTTGCTACAGATGTCCAATATTCAATGGTATTGTATATGAGTATTGGCACATCTGACTTGTTCATACTGCTTTGTCAGTACCAATGAAGCCAGGAAACTAATATTTGTTAATATATCGGGATGAAACTGACATTACAGTTTTTTTCAATACTGTGCTAGAGTCAAGTCACTATTCTCATTTTACCGTTAAAATATGTCAGAAATAGTGCTTTAGTGCTAATGGTGTAGAAGGTGCATCAATATAGGTGCATGCGCAGTACAATAAACCACAAATGGCGTTGTATTACTACAATATGCAACAAATAGCGTTGTATTACTACAATATGCAACAAATAGCGTTGTATTACTATAAGTGTATTAGCGTTACAGTATACCACAAATACTATAGGACCTGGTGTACAATGTACGACAAATGCCGTTCTATACCTGGGAGTGAATTCGTGCTACAACATAACACAAATGGCGCTGTATTACTGAGAGTGCATTCCTGTCGGAATATACCACACATAGTGTTATATTCTGAGGTTGTATGACTGTCATAATAAGCAAGAAATATTAGTATACGACTCAGCGTGCATTTTACTAATTATGCCTGATCTGTTATGTTTCCCTTCGTTGATCAGACAGAGGCGAGATCTGCAGCTCTCGTTGGCTTGGGTTGTATTGGACTAGGTCCTAACAAGTCTGGTCCATATTCGTATCTTTTTCAAAATCTTATTAGTTATGCAGAAGTTGACACAAAAACATTCGTTTAAATTTATAGTTAAATTAACCTGGAAATGCGTGCTATAAATGCGAGTGCATAAACCGTACATTTTTCTCCTTGTGGACACCTCTTTAATGAAGACACCTGTATAATGTGGATTGTTATGACCGAAAGGTCAATTTTCTTGTTAAAACACATGCATATTGTGGACACCTGTTATCTGTTGACATTTTTGCCAGTCCAAGACGCGTACACAAAAGACGTGTTTCATTGTATATATATATATATATATATATATATATATATATATATATATATATATATATATATATATGTATATATATATATACATACATATATATATATATATATATATATATATATATATATATATATATATATATGTATATATACTTACATATATACACACACATTGTGTTTTTTGACAAGCTAGACAAAACCACGACCGTGCGTACTGGATGCACCTTCCCCATCACAAATGGAATGCATTTGGCATTTGATGTCAACAGCTTCAAGCACATATTTCTCGAGCATAAAAACGAAAGTGATATTCCTTTGTTTGTTTTTTGCTATTTCTGAGTTTATGACAACTCGAATATCAAACGTATCAGAGAAGATGAGTCCAGTAATACCGTTCGTTTATTTACAGTTTGTCATACTTTATAAGTTCTATGCCAATATTGCCGTTGAAACGTATGATGACTTTTCCACAATAAATTTACCTCATCGAATTTAACAGGGAACTGTCTAATCTGCGTTATTCACTTCCGTGTCTTGTATTCGCTTTCAATTTTATAAGATACTTGGTAATTAAACAAGAGGACTGTGACATTTCTGTGCGAATCTGACCTTCCCTGCAAAGACTGAAGTAGTCCTGTGAACTTCAGAATAATATCAAAGTCAGCTTTGCTTAGGCCCGGCGTCACTGTTGCTAGCATGAACATATACAGTACCGATTTTTCAGAGCTTTGGTGATAAAAAAATGACACCACCTGGTGTACAAATCAGGGGGGGGCAGGAGTCCTTAGAAGTGTCCTTATGAAATTCGAAAGCAGTTAGATTAGCGATTTTAGAGAAGAGTTTAAAAATATCGAGCCCCCCCCCCAAAAAAAGGAAGAAAAAAAAGAAAAATCATCAAAATCAAAAAAAAAAAAAAAAAAAAAAAAAAAACCCACACACACGAAAAAAAAAAAAATCACTGTAGCACAACCTCTTGAAAAAAAATGGCAGACATCCACTCAAGATGCACACCGTCCAAGTTTCAAGTGCATGGTTGACGGTTTTGGGGTAGAAGTAAAAATGCGACGTACCATTGCAATCCTCCTTGACTTGCATCTTGCATTGTTATCAATGAGAATGTATTCTTTATCTGGTAAATACCGAATTTGAAACATTCGTTAAAAATCAGAGATACGGAATATCTTCATCTAGAGAGCAATTTTGTTTGTCCCTTCCGCATGCGACGTTTACAAACAAGTCTCAGAAGAATCTTTAGAGACGATTTTGAAAAAGAAGTCAAAAATAGGGAAAACACACACATACAAACACAAAAAAACTTACCATGTACAAAATTGCAGCGCCCCCCCCCCCCGTCGAACACCATTTAGGACTAGGGTTTGCAGGATGTGTCCTTTGCAATTTCAACACAATTGACTGGGCAGATTGTTTATAATTGATTAAGATTTTGTATAAAAAAACAAAAACAAAACAAAACAAAAAGCAAAACAAAAAAAAAAAAAAAACAAAAACAAAAAAAAAAAAAAAACAAAAAAAAAAAAAAAACCCGGTCCATGCCCACATGAACAAGCTTCGTAGAGCTTCACATTAAGTATATCTCGACCAAGTTTTTGAAATGACTCCAGCGAACGGTTTTGAAGAAGTTAGCATTGCAAATTGTTGACGGCTCCACGCTAACGAAGGAATAACGTATAAGCTCACCTGACTGACAAATCAGCTGAACTTGCAGGCCATAAAACAGATGCCCAATGCTATTCTTTCGCACTTTGGTTGCTAACAAGGGTACGGGGAGACACAAACGGAAAGAATAAGTGTTGTCTGAATTGTTTTAAATGCCAGAGCAAAATCAGTTCAATCAGGACAACGGAACAAACGCCTTCTTGCCGGCAGAAGGCCAGGAGGCAGTGGTACCGACTGGCCGAACACATCTGTTTTTGGTCTGTCCTACACATGTATGTTTATTATTATGACTATGTCACTTTATATGATATTTCCATTGAAACTTGATTACATGGTAACGGTATGGTACCAAGGTCAACTAGTATCTGATTGGTCTGACCATAGTGCAAGCAACACACAAGCCGCTGGGTTTACATCAGCGCTCCGTTTGAGGTTCATTATCTTATTGTATTATACCGGGTGTTTGCAGGACGGATATTCAATATACTATTGTCTCCATGAGTTGTAGCACCGAACAATACAGAGTGGCCATTGGCCTCTTTATAACTCGTTCTGTCTCGTATAAAACGCATTCTGTTTACTTTGCTTGTCCCTCAGTAAGCAATCAGATCACCAATTCCTACTGTATTATGGTAATGCTACTTGCAAACTTCATCTTTTGTGGGTTCTTGTGCTCACGACACATCTTATACGTACTATACAAAAACTTTGCCTTATCCACTGACGTTCATCCCAACCCAGGCCCTAGTGATACTTATAATGTCAATCAATTGAAGTTATGTCATTGTAACGTTCGCAGCATCAAAAGCGATGGGAAAATTGATGAAATACAATGCCTCGCTCAAACTGAAAACTTTAATATAATTACTATTTCTGAAACTTGGCTAGATGAGAGTTATCCGGACCAACTCCTTCATATTGATAATTTTCAACCTCCCTTCAGAAGAGACCGCCCAACCGGGAGAGGAGGCGGCCTCTTAACTTACATACATACATGCTTACCTAGTACACGGCGTCTCGATCTCGAAGGTCCAAACTGTGAATGTATCTGGGTGGAAATCTCGACCCAACGTGGGCCAGTTCTGATAGGTAATTACTATCGACCTCCCGGTCAACCAGCAGAGATCCGTGATACTTTTCTTGAGTCTCTGTTTAATTCCATCTCATCCGCCATCGAAAGTAACCCGCATATATTGATACTCACAGGTGACTTCAATGACAGGTGTGTTGACTGGAACTCCACTCATCAAAATAGTGAACTTGGCATGTCTCTCTTCAATCTCGTAGCTCAATTAAATCTTTTTCAGATAATAGACGAACCTACCAGAATAAACGAATACTCAACTAGTCTGTTGGACCTTCTGATCACTGACTCGCCTGGACTTATCCTGGACAGTGGAGTCTTAGCTCCTATTTCTAACTCTGATCACTCGGTTATTTTCTGCTCCTTTTCACTCTCCTACCACAGAGACCGTTCGTTTAAAAGAGGTGTTTGGAATTTCAAAAAAGCTGATTTTCGAGGTCTTAATAATACCCTATCTTCTGCTCCCTGGAACACTGCCTTCAACGTCTTCGATTCCATTGATGACGTGGTATCTTACTGGTCTGACCTCTTCCTAAAAACTGCCAAAGAGTTTATCCCATACAAAGAAGTTACCATACGACCAAAGGATAAACCTTGGATAACAGCTGAAATTAAAAAACTTATGCGTCAGCGTAATCGTGCATGGAAACGTTTTAAGAAATTAACTCAAACTCCTCGCCCTTTCACTCTTGAAGTCTGTGCCAACATTGACAGGTTTTACCAGTTTTACAAAAAGCGACGCAATAAGGTTGTCAATGCAATAAAAGTGTCAATAAACTCCTACTTTTCTAAATTACGTACACAATTAGATAAAGATGATATGAATCCCAAACAATGGTGGAACTTATCTAAGTCCTTACTAGGATGCAAAATCCATGAAGACATACCTCCTATTGTTGAAGACAGTAAAATTATCTCTAGCATCACCGAAAAGTGTGAAGTATTTAATACTTACTTCGCTAGTCAATGCGTTACCCATGCCGATAATGATGCACCTCCCCTGCCAAACTTTACCTATCGTACTGAGGCACGCATGAGTGATTTCACGCTCAATGAAGAAAGCGTCAGGAAAGTTTTGTTCTCCTTGAGATTAACTTCTGCCTCAGGACCCGACAATATTGGCAACACTCTCCTAAAAAATACTGCTGACTCGATCTCCAAGCCCTTAACAAAAATTTTCAACCTGTCTCTCAGTGTCTCTCAATTTCCCAACTCTTGGAAACGCTCTAATATCTGCCCTGTGTTTAAAAAATCGAATAAACAAATCAAGAGTAACTATCGTCCAATTTCCCTGCTGTGCAACGTATCGAAAGTTTTCGAGCGACTGGTCTTTAATTTTCTTTATGAATATCTAATAGGCAACAACCTACTAACTGATAAGAACTCTGGGTTTAAAGCTAATGATTCAACTACCAACCAACTAATAAGTATTCTCCACAATATCTACAATGGGCTTGAAAATTCCAAGGAGGCCAGAATGGTATTCTTAGATATCTCGAAAGCCTTTGACAAAGTGTGGCATGTAGGCCTCCTCTTCAAACTACGACAACTGGGGTTATCTGAAGGACTTCTTATGTGGATAAACTGTTACCTGTCAAACCGCTTTCAACGTGTTATTATCCACGGGCGTACCTCCTCTTGGCTTCCTGTTCAGGCCGGCGTACCTCAGGGATCAATTCTGGGTCCCTTATTGTTTCTTGTCTATATAAATGATATTGTAGATGACTTGACCTGTGATGTCCGCATCTTCGCCGACGACACTAGTCTACTTGAGATAGTTCAAAATCCTACCGATTCGGCACACCACTTGAACACAGATCTCTCATTTATTTACCACTGGGGTAAATTATGGCGCATGGTTTTTAATGCCTTAAAATCCATTTCAGTTATTTTCTCGGCCAAAATCAATAAACCTTATCATCCCCCTGTCCTTCTAGGTGGTACAGTCATACCAGAGGAAGACACCCACACTCACCTTGGAATTACTCTAGCCAACAATCTTTCCTGGCGTGCGCATGTCACACGCATCACAAACAAAGCCAGCCAGCGTATTGGACTTCTTCGAAGATTCAAATTTAAGTTATCCCGAAAAACACTGGAAAGATTATATTTCTCAATGGTTCGGCCAATTCTTGAATATGGTTGTGTTATCTTTGATAATTGTGGGCAAGGTCTGAGTGATTTACTTGAGTCGATTCAGTACGAGGCAGCTAAAATATGCACTGGTGCACTAAGGCACACATCCCATAACAAACTCTTAGACGAACTTGGTTGGCCCACACTAGCCAGTAGACGCAAATATTTCAAATTAATCCTTTTCTACAAAATGTATTTTAACTTAACTCCTTCCTACCTATCCAACCTTATACCTCGCAACCCCGCCATGGCTGGTCATACGCTCCGCCATAGGCCTATCAGCAACCTTCGCCCCATCAAATGCCGAACCCAGCGGTTTGAAAATTCCTTTCTCCCTGATGCCACCAAACTATGGAATAATCTCCCCACTGATATCCGCAACTCCCTTTCCCTTCAAATCTTTAAGTCGAAACTCAAAGCCACTCTGCTAGCGGCCGACATTGCTCCAGATTTCTACTCCCATGGTCAGCGATTTGCTAACATCTGTCATACCCAGTTACGATTAGGATTCTCTAGACTTAATTCCGATCTCCATAAAGTAAATATCATTCAACAGCCAACCTGTGCCTGCTCCCACCCAACTGAGGATTTCAAACATTTTTGTCTCTACTGCCCTAAATATGTCCAGGAGAGAAAGAAGCTCCTGCTTACCATCACTCCTTTGTTAGCCCCTGGTGTTAATCCAAACCTGATAATCCATGTTGCAAGTGACAGACTATGTAGTATTTTACTGTTCGGGAGTAAAGAACTTTCAGAAGAATGCAATACAGTAATTTTCAGAGCAATGCAAAATTTTGTTGTTGAAACACGCCGATTTATATTGTAACCGTGTAGTATCTTATTATATATATGTATCCCGAAACCAGCATATACCATTGCAGTGTATTTGTATGTTCAACGTATGTACCATGTCCTCTATCGTGTCTCCACAGGTGGGTCGACAATGACAAGGCGGGAAGGAACACCCGAGCTACTGGGCGCACTGGCGGCTCCACAGTGGCAGTGTGAGTTTGCAGCCAGGGTGCTTCAGCCGCGCCCAGCAAGCTATAACCTCCCCTTCAGTCGCTCCCTGTGCTGAGGACGAATTAGCTTGCTACTAAGCATATTCGTGTATATATGCATGTTTTCTTAATTGGATTGGAATGTTAGATATTGTTTTTGTTGTTTAATTGTATTACAGCATGTCTACCAGAGTACATAGTCACATGTTTGTACATTGTATTGTCCTATGCGTCTTGTATATATCATTTTGTGCGTCTCCGTGTCTGGAGAACCCCTAGATTAGTCATATTTCATGTACTATTGGGTAATCCAGTGAAAATAAATATGTTTAAACTAAACTAAACTAAACTACCCTTCGTCCAGTTAATGTATCTCAGGTTTATATGACAACATTGATTATATATTCTACGATATTAAATTGATTACACATGACACTAGACTCCTGATATTTGCCTATGATTCTGTTGAAGCAAACCTGGAAGATGACTGTGATACGGAATATTTTTAACCGCGTCTTCGACAGGACACACATCATATCACCCTTTTACTCTATCTGTCTAAATACAATGTAGTTCAATTACATTTTGCACAGCCAAACAAATTTTAGAGAGTCCATTCATCCTGCTCTTCCTGGTAGTACATCACTACCCAACGCCTACCATCATAGACATCTAGAAGAAACCGTTTAAGATGAGTTGCCACACTTTATGCGTCATCAGGAATTCAGGTCAGCGTCTTCCCATTTAACATCGACTAAAATACAAAGTCTGCTGCAAGACAAACACGCTATACACTATGGGTATACCCCGTACTTACGCATGGGTGTGTCCTCTTACAGTCTGTCACTGTTTCTGAAGGTTACAAAATATGAAGGTGCCTGTTGGTGCATTTCGATATACTCCAAACTTCCTTCCTCCCAACGAGTTGGTACGTAACTCTACCTAAATGATGGAATTCAAAACCTTCTCTGTTGACAAAATTCTATATCCATGACTCTTCTGTATCCCCGGGATCTTGTTCCTCGTGATGTTGCATTCAATACTTCGTCTCCTACGACATAACCCATACCTACGCAAAATAAGGGTTTCCTCCAAATTCTTTGGTTAACCCTTTTTCCCATCTACCGTCCAAATGTGGAATAACCTTCTTCTAGCTATTTACAACGCAATCTCTCGTTTACAATTCAAAACTTTCCGTACACGCGCTACTTCGAAAGGCAGACAGAGAGCGAACTAGTTTGCAGATTGTAGCCCTTCTTTTCAACTGTGCCGCACCCGTAACATCTTGGCTATTTTAGTCCCAGTACTGAACTTTACGAGTTAAATTTGCTTCCCAGTCGGCAGGTGTTTGAAACTATCATCTTGGAGATATTGTTTATTTTCTTTTGACCTGTCGTATATATACATTCACATCACACCAGATATATTTTTGATAACATTGAGAGGCAGCCAAACTAAGAATAACAAAATCATCTTCCGGACAAAACTTTTTAGTCAGCAGAATCGTCTTACGCGTAACTAACTACAAGAGAACTTTGAACGTATTCTGTGCAGCGGACGGGCAGGTAATTTGCTATTTTACATTACTTTTACAAAAGTCTTTACGTCTAGAACCAGTTCTTAGTCGTCCTTATCCTATTCCACTGTCCAAACTCTATACACTTCATAAGCTATCCTGTTCCTGTCTAACCTATACAAAAATGAAAGTACTATTGTACATATTGTTCACCTTCCTCTCTATAACTGTGACGTAAGCTGACTTAGCCCCAATATATTAAAGGGTCGTCAGCGGGTAACTACTCAGAGGATGTTTCGGAGCCTGTCCACGTACATGGCTCTGTGAGTAACAACTCTTTGTCTAAGGTAACTGTTCAGCAAAGACAACCCACTTAATATTAACTAAATACGAACGTGGCGAATGGTGAATTAGCTAAATGAGTGAAGTTGTGCTTAGATATGCAGAGCTTTAATATGAATAAGGAATACCTTTCAAACGAACCATAATTACTAACTTTGTATAAAACAAGTTGAGATAAAAATAATTTGACTTACCCTAAAACTAGTATATACCCTTTCTAGCTTGATAGTGCACCTTAGGCCAACCACCCGAAAGTGTGTAACAGAAGGAGAAACAAACAGGGGCTTAATATTCAGTGCCAGTGTTTATAAAATAAACAGTTACGGCTAGACAAGTGTATAAACCCCGGGAACTCCTAAAGAGTACTGTAACAGTAGACATCCTGTACCAGAAATGTATGACAAACCCCATGATGACACCTTATCCTTTCTGTGAAATTCTCCAAAAATCCAGTTCTATGTAGTTTTTTAACTTTGAGTTAATATTTCATAAGTATGAATTAAATGTGTGATAAGTGAGTAATTAGTGTCAATTTCTGGCAAGTGCTTGGGACAGCCTATGACTGATACCCAGTCCTGGTGTGGTACAGCCGAATTCAATAATCTTTTTTAAA
>OZ026627.1:56009866-56247366 GCA_964020975.1 Hermodice carunculata
ATGGTTTCCCTCCAAATCAGGAAATCCTCAGTATTACACTCTTAGAGCTTCACGCAAGACACAAAGCAAGACATGCTTTTGATGTCAAATTAAATGGATAAGCATTGAGGACGCACCTAATCAAAGGCATAGGCCATAAATCAGAGAAGTCCATGACAAAGTTAATTAAACTGGCATTTTGCATACTTAGGCATTTGTCCCGGGATATTTTTTGCATGGCTTGATGTATCATTTTGGAGTGTCCGTATTTTTGCCTCTCTACATACGTGAGTATAACCATGTGGCCCATGTTTGAAAACATTGATCTGATGCGCGTGATTATTCTTTCCCTATCAAAATCAGGAGCGTAATCATGGGCTTTAAAAGCTTTTGAATGTGCGCAAGGTAACTTCCCTTCAAGCTCCAACACTCGATAAGAATATAATCTCATAAATTATAATGCAACATGGGCACGTTTCATCCAAAAGATTAAATCATTACTATTTAAATATTTTTTTTATTGAGAGAATACATTTGCCTAAGTTTTTTCATTATTATTTGAAATTAAAATGAAACCAATTAGACAAACTGCGTCATCAGTAGTATTAGGTGCTTGTTTTGAAAAACATGCTGCTTACCTTATGATCTAATTTCAAAGCCTACTCGGACTACCATACTACAGTAACGCACTTCATTTTGAATTTACAATATCAACGCTCAAGAACTGCCTAAACCTGTTTGAGTTTTTTTATTAAAATCGAAAAATGTTTTAAATGTGAGACGTTTTGTAAAAAACAATGCGCAAATATAATAGTGACGTCACTGAATGGACTATTTTGGAGCCTTGTTTTGACTCAGTCAACAGCTTTTCTTGGCACGAGTTGGGCTCAATGCACATTAAACGGGCAAAGGCAAGCGGTTGACTGAGGAAGGCCGCTGACCTGGACACTTTTTAATCTGTTCCCTTATGTTGAATGTAGTCATGCTGGTACTTGAATAAAAGATCGGTTTAGAACAAATGTGAATCCTACAGCACCACGTCAGTACGGAATACATCGACTTTTGTTGACATTGATTAAGAAATGAGGGTCGATTTTTATGTGTGTTATGGCATAATGACGAGTGTGAAGCTGACATTCTGGGCGTGGCGCACGCCAGTGCTACTCGCCCGATGCCAGCTTCAATCACCCGTGTCATTATGCCATAGCACACAGAAAAGCGACCCTCATTGCTTATATTTACATTTCCCTCTGAATTTTTCTGCTCAATTACACGAAATTTAGAAATGTAACACATAAAATTAAGAGAAACGTCCAGAAACTGATTTACCCAGAATGTTCAAGTGTTAAACTCCGGAAACCCAGGTGGGCGTGGCTTATTGGAAGGTGGGCGGGACACATGTGTTATGGTCCCATGACACACAAGGCTAATGTGTTATGGTCTCATAACACACCAGGCTCTCCCCTATACTTGCAATGTTAAAAGTTAGATTGAATGTAAACATCATTGTATGTGTTCAAAATACTCCGAGTTGTTGCACTGTGAAAGTGTTGCGCGTGTGAAGGCGTATGTTTCTCCCTCCTTTTTTTATTTGTTTTTTCGCTGCACGCCAAGAAAGAGTCTTTCAATGCTATTTGAAATATAAAGGTCAGCACAAGAATATATAACAAGTAGAACAGCAGATAGCATGATAAAATTATAAGACTGCGACCTGTGTATCTTTAAAGTCACTTCTTGTAGCGCTTGCATAGTATTACTTTCCAGAATCCTATAGGTTTGCTATACACTCTACATGTAAATGTCCCTTCCTGACGTAGCCTGCCTGTAAAATATAAATACACAAACTTCGTCCATTTTTTTCTTTACTTTCATTTTAAGTTTTAAACCAAAACACAGCCGAAAAATAATTACGGGATGACCATATCAGCCTGGCATACGATAACGGGTCTTCAGGGGGTGCCTCTTAGAACACGTTTTGGAGCCTGAAATATCAGGATGTGTATCTATGATGGTGGCTCCTTGTCTCAGCCTAAAATATAAAAAAAAGACAACCGGTGTAAAATTAATTCGCATGAAATATCTACCGAATATGTCTTCGGGCTGTAACAATTGTCACCTTCCTGCTTATGTTTTTTTGTCAGTGAGCTATAAATCATACTAGTGGTAGCTGACTAGGCCATAAAGCTATTGGATCTGTTTTTTTAATATGAGATCAATACCAATATGCCTCTTGTCGCTAAGTCATATAAGTCTGGCATATTAATGAACAGTAGTGAAGCAAGAGATTGTGTCAATTATCGTATTGACAGTATGTGGCACGTAAACAAAAATATCTACTTAAACTGGAATAATTGCCTTTTAAGGCCCAAAGCATCACGTGTGTTCTTGAAGACTTTTCCGTGGGATGACAGTTGGGACCCGTGGCGCGACGGTTAAATAAATAGCAGGTGTTACGAAGTTGGGGAGCAGGGGATCGGTGTGGGTAGTGATGGATGTGTGACATGGTGCCAGTTAATTCAATGCCAAATACAGAAGTTTACAGAGCGAAGGAAGAGGTGGTATGATGAACCTGCAAAGCACACCACGTTTTGTCATTCGGAGCATTGATACATAAAAAAAAGGTATAAAGTACACAAAATCAAGATCCCAAACATACACATAGATTAAACTAATGATGCAAAATATCATTTTTGACATTTTTGTAATAAAATGAAGCGTAAATGAAAAGACATGACTAAAATTTGAATTGATAATAATTTATGATTCATAGTTTTTAATTCACATTTTTGACTAAGAAATCTTAATTTTATGAGAGCGTTTGAAAAATACATTTACTCCAATCACGGATTTTAAAAAAAGTTTTAAATCAATAGTCCTTTGTATTTCTAACTTTCTAAAATACAGCATCTTTCCAAAAAATTATGTCAAATATCAAACTTTATGGCATCACAGAGTAATAACTTAAAAATATTTTTAAAGCGCAGGAATCCGTTCGTGTATATTTTTGAACTTCACTATGCGTTTCGTTTCCTTCTTTATGAAACTTTTAAGGCCACATATAAACCTTTCTTCATTTCACAGTGTTCACTCCGCGGCAATTTCTGTCTCCATATATCAAAGTAATACAACATAATACTACACGTGCAACTGGCAGGTCCCAACAGTTTAGGATAAGTGTGCAGTTTGAAAGGCTTTCGACAAAGTGAAGACGAAAGACTTAAAATGTTGAACCTTTATTGTGCGGGAGCTTCTCCTACGCCATTTGAGGAGGTCAACCATTAGGTTTAATTAATTTGCAGTTAATTATCTGTAATCAAGGGACCAATTATGGTGAAGAGATAGTATCATGTGCAGGCTTACTGACGCATTAAAAATGCTCTCTTCCAATAAAATTAAGAAATTTAGCCCGGTTGGATTTGCAAGCCATATTGATTTCTGCACGTCCTGTTAATCATTGGCTAAGAAAGAACTATGTTTGCATGCGACTTTTCTCCATTAAAATGCCAGAAATTATCCAGTGTTGAAATATTGTCAGCTCTTTAAAACAGAAATGATGCAGGCGATTCGGATCACCGACGATTATGATTCGGTCAAGCATATCTGCATCAGGGCGTCTCATTTTTGTGGGTTCTTGAAGGCCTATTGTCAGCTTTACTGACAGCAAGGGAGGCAGTTTGTGAAAGTAAAGTTACTTTTGCCTTTAAGGAAGCCAAAATGTGTGTTGTGCACATTTCAAAATTATTTTCGTTTTTTTTCTGCCTCTGCTCACAAAAAGTGTAAGCGTATGATGAGGCACAATAGGAGGGAAGGGTAGAGTCCACAGACCACAGTCATAAATCCTTCTATTTTTCATATTAGCATTTTTCAGTCTAAAAAATAAGCATTTTGGTATTTTAAAATTCTGTGAACGGAATTTAACAGATAAAAATGTCAGAAAAATATGGACCGATTTTTGTCATACAATTCCCACCTCGTTAATTTGTGATAATTGAAATACGAAACAACACCTGGATGTCAGCTTTATACAGGTGTATGAAATGTCCTCTTGCCAGGGTCACATCATTGTCCTTTCCCACAATAAAGTTCCCACCTGGTCTGGAAGCCAGTGCACCTATATGACCACCAATGAAGCAACTCTGCAATGCAGCAAACCGGACTTAGCTAACTTTATTTAAAGCATGCGATTACCAACATGACATCCGTAAAATGCATTCTTACACTGAAACAAACTCATGGATATTTTCGCGGGGCAGCCTTTGAAACTGAAGACAAAGAAATAACATCTGAAAATGAATTATCACTGGGATACCTTAATGAGACCTTTAATTGGAGGGTGTACGTTTTCAGGCGGATTGGTTTTAGCGTGAGATTGAACATGATCCATCGAATATGTCTCCCTAACTTCATGGGAAATCCGCAGTTAAGTAAAGAGTTCACTTCACTGTATCCACGCGTCTCTTTAAACTCCCCACAAAGATGAGTAGCATTCCGAGCTAGGCATACCGTTCTGATGCTGCTGAGACACGGTTTCGCATAATATACAAAGGAAGTATCCAACCTGCTGCAATACCGCGATTTTGTCAATCTTGCAGCATTTTACCTGACCAAATTTCTGTCAAGCATGCTCAGTACATTCCAGTTCAAATCCAGTTAACACGGGGCCTCCTTTTTGGTGTCAAGGACCATTCATTGAATGTCCGTGGTTGTGTCCATACCTTGGTCTCAAAAGTGCGGTCAATTACGACAAAAGGACCCCAAACCTCATTTTTTTCTCAAGACCACATTTAAATATTGCACCAAATATCTTAAAATAGGTAATCAAATAATTTCCTCTCCGAAAAAAACAAATCAGAAACAATAAGGTCCCACTTAAGTTTTGCTGCTTTAAAATATAGGCAAAAATCGGGTCGGGCACGTGGGATCCTCCGTAAATAAAAAGGATGAACACTGCGTCTCCAGTACTCCAGTGCACCAGTTCCAACGCCATTATAATTGACGCGCTTGATTGTATGAAAATGCTGTGTAACGTCAAACAATGTTTGAATTACTTGTACAGTTGATGATTTTTTTCGGAGATAAAAATCATCTTGCACTAATGCGAAATGGCAAGATTAGATATGCAGGTTTCTGCGCTTTAAATACAGTTGTTGTTGGTCCCTCTGACCATGTAAGATTGTTTACAGGAGAAGTCACTGCCAACCATATCAGTCCACAGCATCATATGCTTACTTTTAACTTGTGCAAACCATAGCGCAAGAGATGTTATCTCTAAAGAGTATAAAATACTCTACAAGTATTCAAGCCTCTTGCATTACAATTGTAATGAAGAATTTGAATTAAACATTCATGCCTATTTTCTAATCATTCTTAATGCAGGTTTGCTGGATTAACCTGTTTCCTATGACATATATCTTACATATGTGACCTCCCTGGCATCTGTACACGGCACAAACCGCCTCATAGTAGATTAATCACTGCAATAATGATGCACTCTTCATGCATTTAATGACATTTGTGAGCATTTTTCAGTATGTCTCGGCAATTTGCTGAGAAAGTATTGAAGCTGTTTTTTGCCATTTCTCTGCAAGCTAAAGCACTGTATATTTTTCGGCATCAGCCTGAGGCCCTTGATGTTCTTAGAAATGTTTGGCGCGGAAGGCAGATATATCTTCGCCAATATTGATATACAAATGAGCTAGAAGGCTTTTCAGTATTTGCCGCTAGAAATGCTGATGAACACCAAGAGTAAGGGGGTACTCTCGGTACCTCTCGGCAAACTAGGCAATGAACATTGATATCACTAAGAAAACTTTTATCAAGTGGCTCTCTCTCGGCGCTTTGGGTTGGTCTGTGTAAAAAAAATACTCATCTGCCATGTATTATTGAATAAAACGAGACCCGTTTTTGACAGGAAATAAGTCAGCTCATGGGCGGACCTTTCTACGAGATCTGATAGCTAAGTTTATTGGACAAGTTGATTTTTTTTGAAGGGGATAAATGGTATGTCATATTACTTTCTTAGATATATTCTGTAACTTCTTTTCAATTTAATTATTGTTGTTCTGCATAAAATAATAATCTCAATATTTGTTTGCCTGTATCCTCACTGTAACATCTACAAGGAAACCCTTTCCGTCAAAATGAAAATAAAAATAATTCTGTCAAATAGACTTTACATAAAATATTTGGAACGACATAAAATAAAGTTAAATAAAGTAAAGAAAAAAAAAATAAAATAAAATGAAATGAATAAAGAGCACAATTATTTATATTCTGTATTTGTCCAGTTTATGCCTCCGACATGACAATGTTGTTTGTAACTTTCACTACTAATGTGGTCAATCGATAATGTCGACATCTAATTAAGTCCAACAAGTTAATGAGTATTGCAGAGCAATACATAGTCCCCCGCTCGTCGCCCACGAGGTTGAATGGACTACTATATAGGGGTTTGACCTAGATGAAAAAAAAATAAAAGTATGGCACATTCTTAGATTAAGCTTCACATTTGTGTAAAATTTCATTAATCTACGTAAAAGGACAAAAAAGTTATGGCCCGGACAAGATTTTGAATGGATTTCACAGTGACCTAGATATTTGACCTAGTGACCTACTTTTGCCATGTGACACAACAACTCCCCAGGTAGTATTGAAATAATAAATTTGGTAGCTGTAGGTATTATGGTAAGGGAAATATGGCATGGACAAGGTTTTACATGGAGTTTACACTTTTGACGGACGGACGATCACACGGACGGTGCCCATTACCATATCCCCTCTAAGGTCTACCCACCATAAAAAAAATCAAAGGGCTGGCATCAATAATTTAGAAGATATGGCCCGGACAAAATTTGTGTTGTATCTTGAGCTTGCTTAATGAACTTCGTTGATTAATTAATTAATGGAAGTAATTAGCCACAGAAAACAATGCGTATGCACACCTACTACCTAAGGTCTACACACCATAAAAAATTCAAAGGGCTAGCATTAATAGTTTAGAAGATATGGCCCGGACAAAATTTGTCTTGCTTAACGAACTTTGTTAAATAATTAATGAATGCAAGTAATTAACCACACAAAGCAATGCCTATGCACACCTACTACCTATGGTCTATCCACCACAAAAAATTCAAAGGGCTAGCATTAATAGTTTAGAAGATATGGCCCGGACAAAATTTGTCTTGCTTAACGAACTTTGTTAAATAATTAATTAATGCAAATAATTAGCCACACAAAACAATGCCTATGCACAGCTACTACCTAAGGTCTACCCACCATAAAAAAATTGAAGAATTAGCATTAATATAGGGAAGATATGTGCCGAACAAAATTTGTTTCTGTATATTTACATATCGATCGGTGACCCAAATATTTGACCCAGTGACCTAGTTTTGCTTTATGACACTGTCTTAGACTAAGCTTCCCATTTGTGTAACATTTCATGACTCTAAGTAAAAAGACAAAAAAGTTATGGCCCGGACAAGATTTTTCATACATAAGGAATATGTGACCCAGATATTTGACCTAGTGACCTACTTTTGGCACACCATACACCTCTATCCTAGGAAGTACAAACACATTAAATTTGGTAACTGTGGGTGTTATGGTGTTGGAAATATGGCCCGGAGAAGCTTCGGACGGACGGACGGAAGGACGGACGGACGGACGGACGAGGTGCAAACCTATAGTCCCCCACCAAGTGGGCGGGGGACTAACAAGCAGTTGGAAAAACCAATGTCATCTCCGATGCTGAATTCAGTGACAAAATACAAAACAAAATTGAAAGCGTAAACATAAAATATATGTAAATTGAGAACACTAAAAGCCACTGTTTGCTTGGATTCTGTCCTTGACGAAGTGTCCTTCCCTCTGACGCAAATACCACTCGAACTGTGCGCCCTTTGGTCGGCAATCTTGTCGTTAAGAAGCGTACATCAGTATCTGTAGGCTTACTTTTTGTTCAGATTCATTTAGGCATCCCTAAACAACCACGCAATGGCGTTGGGTTCGGCATGTCCAAGTGAAGTGGAGGATGCTGTAGACGTGAGTGATGCATGCCGATTTTTGTTGTGGATCATTCTGCATGATTAGATCAGGGGTGTTTATGTTACGGTTCAATGGCGATTAGTCAGCATAAATATCCACCAAAGGTAAAAGAAATCCATCCAGACAAAATCGAAAATGACATTAATATACAAAAACTCTTCATTATTCACCACAAAACCTAAACTAAATGAAATCAACCCAAAGCGCAGTATCGCCTGTGAAACAAACTTTTATAAATGTGAAACAGTTTTTAACAAATGATCTTATCCAGTAACGTTTTTCTATAGCTTAAAGCAATCACCTGACTGTGCTGGCAGAATATGTTCTTTTAAGATACCCTCCCCCTCCCAAAATATACACAGAGCCACAATGAAGCAAAAGATCAAGTGAACCATGTCGGTTCAGACTTATCAAAAGCATATCTCCATTGAAATTGGAAGGAATCGGGCCCCCTAGTTGTCGTGAATTTTGAACAGACGATAAGCAACGAGTGTTTCCTGTTGTGGATCAAGTGATACAGAAAAACATGATCCATATTCATAAACTCCAAACCCAACAATGACAGCAACGAGATTCCAGAGTTGCCAAAGCATCAATATTCATCTTCCAATACCAATGTGAAGAAGCAAATTTCGCTCCTGACTTGAGACAGGCAGTCACCCAGAAAAGGCAACTGGTGGTTTTAAACCGGTTCTCTCAACCTTTGAAATAATCTTCATTAACTACAGACTATAGTGTTTCCAAAATGTTTAGGCCTAATCACCCAAAACACCAATTGTATTACTTCTGCCAAAAATAAAAAGAGACCTGGTAGGCCTATCACTTTTAGTTCTCCCGACTTGTCAGTCAGCTAAGTTTAAAGCAAAAGAAGAAAGTAGGTCTACATCGTTTTTGTGATATTTATGAATCTGGAACAATATAAACACACTCTACCTCTACTATAACTATGAGTCGGTGTAAATGCCCATGGCATAATCGTGAAGAAATTAACACATTAACCCATCGCTTTGAGTGTTTCTATGAAATACTAATATATATGTGGTGGAGGTTAACAACTTACCGTTATACATCGTTCTCCGTTGTACTTGTACTTGCCAGGCAATTAACATGAGTTATCAAACTGATGTTTTTATTTATTAGGGTTGGGGATTGATCCGCTGTGTGAAGAAGTTTGGCTTAAATAACTTGCTGCCACCAGGTCCGGGGAATCGCGTAAATGTCCAGTGTAAAAAGCATCAAATTCCATTTAAAATGCTTACTGTTCATGTATATATCATATTTGGCCCAATTTGGCCAATAACACGTGTATAGACTTGTGAATAATGTAATAATGCAGCACTCGCACACAACTACCTCCATTGAACCATTCGTTTTTAAGAATGGGGCTTTGGTCGACAGGATATGTGCGTTACCCATTTCAGCTGGGCGGCTGGTGCCAAAGGTTTCAGGTTCGAGCCCAGCTCGTTCCGAAATATAATATAATTAAAAAAAAAACGTTTAAGGTTGTGTAGTCACTATGATAAAGTAGGTCTTATAATATGACTGTTTTGAAGAAGAGCTCACACTGACGTTGATATAGAAAGGAGTAATTCATTTCTTGAACTGGTCATTGTCTGTGACAGTAAAGGAGCACATAGAATTCTGTTGCGGGGATGAAACCACCATTATAACTTTTGCATATTTTCATATTGACACGAAGGCGTATAACTTTTGTTGTGTCACTTTTTAAAATAAAGTATGCGATTCGTGTAGTGCAGACACCTTTCATTGAAAACATGCGCATGGTGAAAAAAGGCGAGTCTATAGAAAGAATCAAAGATTATGCCAGTGTTTACCTGTCATAGCCAGGGAACACGTGCTCGAGCACGGCTTGCTAGCATTACATCACTGTTTATGAATATGTGATTCGACCTTGTTTGCAACAAAATTCGTCATGGAAACAATATGTTTGTTAAACCAACCAGCACAAACAGGCTTATGTGAAAGTTTAGTTGAAACAGTGGGCTAATTACAGGTAAATGGCCCTGAGTGGTGCAAGCACAATAAAACAAAGCACTATTTAGCATTGTAACCTGCATCTGATTGGCCACAATGGTGTATTCAGGCCATCGCGGAGTGCCATCCTAAAGAAAAAAAATGGACCATCTTCATGCGGAATTGAGCAATCTTAAAAATGAGGAAGGTCCACACTGGGCATAGTTTAAACAATTCTGTTTTCAACCAGGACGCTACCCCGTGATTGTCTCTCATTGCACGACGGAAGACAATTTTTACCGACAGACACAAACAACTGGTTCAGACTAGTTCATATTGCCGTTCAGAATGAGGTGTAGGTGTCATCTGGTCAGGACTTTCAGGTTATTGACACCGCACTAAGGAACAATAAATGATGGGATAAAATATCACAACGGCTGGATAAAGAGTAAGCAATGCTGAAAAAATCCATAATGATCACGATATATTCATCTTTAAATTATGTGAAAGAAGCAGGGGCTGAAAATTTGAGCTTTACGGATACACATTCAGGAAAAGACTCGGTAATGCCAGCTGAAGCTATGATTAATTCTGGCAAATTATGGTCACACAAACAAAGGCTCTGTGCCCCAAAGGAGCTCTGTCTTAAAAGCGCGTTATTGTCTTGAGTGATAGTTTCAGACTTTATACGAATATTTATTCATGCTGGTCATGACACAATAATTTAACACTTATCATCACAGAGATGGCAAGATAAATTTGTATCGCAAAAATGGACTTTACTGGAATGTCTAATATTAACTCTTTCAGTGCCAACTGCGACTAAAATCGAACTACCTAAAACTGTCCTCTGGCTTAAAATAAGGGTGATAGATTCATGTTCCTTATAAAAAGACCTTTCACTCAAGTACTGACATACCTGTAATTATGTCAACAGTTTTCCTCGCGCACATTGGGCCCAAAGCGCGCCGATGAAAGCTGTTGACTCAGTCCATAATGTGGCACTAGAAGATTTAAACAGCAAGAATGCCACGCTTTATGTGTCTGCATGAGGTGTCTCATAGCAAAAATGAATAAGAACGGCACACCTTAATTTTCTCTGTGCGGTGTCCTGTTGCTTTAATCAGCAAGAATAGTAGACCTTATTTTTGTGTGCAATGTGTCTCCTATTCATTAGTCAGCAAGAATAGTGGGCCTTATATTATTCTACGTTTGCCGTCTAGTTATATTAATAGAGAGAATAAGAACCTTACCTTTCTGTGTGAGATGACCTCCTCCATAAAATAGTAAAAAAGGGTAGGACACATTTTTCTCTGTGGGCTGTCCCCAGGTATCAATACTACGAATAGTACCCTATGTTCCTGTGGGAGGTGTCCCGTTGCGGCAATGGTAAGAATAGTATCTTATGTGGGTGCTGTTTTCTTTGTATTGAACATTAAGAATGGTAGACTTTACTTCTCTATGTCACGTGTCTCCTTGTATTAAAAAGAAACAACAGTAGAGCTTACTTTTCAGGGCAAGGTGTCTTCCTTTATTCAGTTGTAAGAACGACAGACCTTTATTATCCAGTGGGCAAGGTGTTACCCTTGCATTAAAGTGAAAGAATAGCAGACGTTACTTTTCTGCGCGAGGTGTGTCCTTGCATTAACTAGTCAAATATTAGACCTTGTTTTTCTAGATGAATGGTTTTCTTACACTAATAACTAGCAACCTTAAACCCTATTAATCGGTGAGAGTTTCGTCTAATGAAATAGAAAGGTAGAAGAGCAGAACTTTTTCGGCTGTGACAGATGACTTGCACTGACTAGTAAATCTGATTTTTTGTGTGTGCTGTTTCTACTTACATGAAGGGGTCAACCAGTAAACATCATACGTTTGCACAACGTGCCCAGTACATAAACATCAGATGTTCATTACCTTGTCTTTATGTGTCAGATGTCTGAATGCATTCTATAAGAACAATAGACCTATTCGATCCACGAGATGTGTGTTCGTGCGCTTATTGCTATTTTTTTCTGTGTGAAGGTAGATAAATAGAAAATATAATAATATTCTGTATAAAATGTTTCTCCTGCTTTAAAAGCAAGAACTGGGCAGCTTTGTTTTCGTGTGAGGTGTTTCGTTAGAGGAATAATAAAACAGTAGAACTTTTTTCGGTGCGAAGTGTCTCCTTGGCATTACGTGGAAAAAACAGTAGATCGATTCTTACCACGCCATGTGTCTCCCTGTATTATATTGTAAGAATAGCACACCTACTTTTTCTGTTACGCAAACATTTTCGGTGAAGTTTTGAAAAAAGCACAATCCAATATCTTTTTGCTCCATGTCCAATGCAGTTACCGTCTTTGTCTAAACTTATACGTTAATTAACCACCAAAATCACGTATGATTCAAAACTTTCATGGGTTCAACAGCTGAACGAAGGTTCAGCTCATTTCTTTTCTGTGTGACGTGTTTCCTTGTATTTGATTGTAAGAATTGTATATTTTTCATTTTCCAGACATGTCTTTGCATAAATAGTCAGAAAACCAAGGGGTTACATTTAAGGGGAACGTCCCGCAATTCTAGCAGTCGTGTTTCAATATAAGGAGACAAGTACAAACCTTGGATCGTGACAAGAAAACACATGGTCTTAAGGTCTATGGGTACAATGAACTTTGCATAGAGTTGTGGACTAAGTAGTCATGGAAAATCCTTCTCTGAAGAAGATTCTCTGCAATGACATTCTGAAGCACACAGTTTTCTTGATGGAAGGCGTAGAGGCCTTTGTGTCTTCAATTCGCCGATAAATGTCAGAGAATGTAGCCATATTAAGCGTGATTGGATAACAAAGGACAAATTAAAAATAAAAATCAGTGATTAAATTAAGGCGGCCAGGGTTAAATGGGAATATTGACGTCAGCTGTTACTGATACTTTATTTCCTGTCAGTCGCGGACATTGGTATTATCGCTTTTATGGCCACACCACAACAGATCAATGCACCAATAACTATGTGGGTGGCATATTGGATTACATAGAAGGGACATTTCCGTCATGCAATTTCAACACAATACACCCCCAAAACCTTAGAGAGACTTTAAGGCGCGATCGATCTCAAGACCCGATCAAACTGATAACTGGCGACTTTGATCAGACGAAACCACACGCGCCATATTGGCATGAAGGCACGACTTTGATCAATAGCTTTCCATTCCGTAATGTGCCCAAATCGCGCGAAGGAAAGCTATTCACTCACTTGTACTCTGACGAGAGGGTTAAGGCGAAGTTAATATAGTCTATTGACAATAAAAGCAGAAAGCTATGCAAATATAGAGAATCCAGTATGGATTGCCCATTGAAAATAACATTGGGATCACGAGTTTTTGGATTTTCATGTTTTCGCGAAGCTGTGCCGAGCGAATGCATGGAATTCCAACAACGAGTGATCGGAACTTTATCCACAATGGGCCAGCTATACTGGATTTTCTTTTTCCCATGTCTAAAAAGGGCAATTAAGCACCAAATCGATATTTTATTGGAAATTCATATATTGAAAAAGACGCCATTTTGAAAGTGTGAGGATTCGATTTTTATTAAATGCCCCATGGCCGCTCATTGGTTTGTCTAATACTACAAAAACCAATGAGTGACAAATCAAACGTAAGGTTATAATCAAAACCTTACCCTTCATACCCATGTAGGATAACCCATTCAGGATAAGCTTCAGACATAAAAGAAAAAGTGATACAAGTTCTCATCAGGAAAGATTCTTACCATAGTTTCAGGTTTGACAGCTTCACATCTCTATCATGGGCATTTACCACGCCATCTGTATACTATGCTCTTTATGTAAGTCTCCAAAGGCAGACAATGTTTGGGTCATGACTGGATAACATGACCTGACCACGACCCAGACCAAGTGAACGTCATGACACAGGTGTGCTGCTTTACGCTTACATTTGTTTCCCAAGTGACAAGCATTTTTTTTTATTTCAAAGTCAGAAATTTTTGGTTGAATTTCTGTGCTATGTCTTGAATGGTGCCTTCAGTTAGCAGCACTTTGTTTAAAGAGTGCCAGTACTGTTCCTCATTGCCCTTGTTTCCGTTATCACGGAACGCTCCCTTTATAGCAGACACGTGCTGTCCGTTACTTCCGTTATCTTGCTGGGCATGTAGGCCACACGTGTCAAACAATGATATGCTGTGTCCAACTGACAATATGAATATCAATTTAAGTGAACTATGTTGGTCAGGTCATGCTCTCCAAGACACTCGTCCAGAAAGCCAACATTATGTTGTCTGAATTGTGTGTCTCTATACTAGCCTGAGTACTAGTATTACGTTTGCTTGTAAAAACGAGGTATGTCGCAAAAGAAACGGGTATCGACCCTAATGTAGAAAAAGTGTGTGCACAAATTTTCGACTTTCTGCAAGTGCAGCGTGAACTCTCGGGAGTGACCTGACAGAAAATTGCATTTACATTTAGCGTTTCCTGCCTGTTATATTGGTACCCGACGTAATTCATGAGCGGTGGAGCCCAGAGCGTGGCAAGATTTCAATGTAACGCAATAGAATGTTGTACCTAGTGAACTGGCCATGCTTACCCAGAAGGCACATCTGATTGAACATGAAAAGGTGATACGCTGATTTGGTTCGTGGGATGTCTGCATAAATAAGGGAACAGAGTATTTTAGTTTATGCAATCTGATCGCAGCTCTTGGACCACACTATCAGCCTTCGTGATTCTTGCTGCCGCCAAGTCACAATGCACCTGGTTCCCACGAACTGCCTGCTACAAAATCTTCCGAACTCAGAACTCAGAACTCAGAACTCAGAACAGTTTATTCAATATGATATGAAATGGGTTACATGAATTTCAACGTTTGTAGTGACAAAGTGGTAATTAACCAATAACTAAGAACTCGTAACTGAACTAAATGATATTAGGATGACCTTGGCTAAGGATTCTATGATCCGCTATCGCCAAGGCCACCTTTCGGTAAAATTATAATAAGCTACAACTGGCAAAAATAGTAAGAACAGAGATTAGAAGCTTAAATATACAGGGTAAATATAAAGTCACTTAATTACCACAAACATAACAGTGTGCAACTGTACAAGTGTCTTTATATTGCTTCACGAAGAAAAGCTTTATGTAGGTTGCGAAACCATTATAAGAATGTGTGAAAAGTTTATCTTTGATACAGGGTTGTGTGTTTTTAAGAGGGTTGGAAGGAAATACCTAATACAATGTTTTGTCGAATTTCTAGAAGGAATAGGAACCTGGCTGTCATTTCTGTGTCGAGTGAAATATCGATGAGAAGGTATTGTAGCTGCAAATATGTTGTTAAAGTAATCAGGGGTTTTATTTTCTAAATATCTATAGTAGAATTTTAAGGATCTTAACTTAAAAATATCTGGTACTTGCAAAAGGTTTAACGTTTTAAATAAAGGATCCGTGTGGGCATTATATCTTGCCAAGCAAACAACACGAACAGCCTTCTTTTGAAGTTTGAAAATACGGTCACACGAGAAACCCCACAGAAGAATGCAATAATTTAAATGAGGAAGAAAAAGAGAATTGTAGATTTGTAATAGAATATATTGCGGAAAATAATTTTGTGTTCTTTTCATAACACCAATAATTTTGATAGCTTATTTCCAATTTTGTTAACGTGTGAGTGCCAATTTAAGTTTTCGTTAATTCGTACACCTAGGAAATCAAATTCACGGGTTTTGTAGATGGGCACATTCTTTATTTTAACCTTCCAATTTGCAAGTAAAGGCAGCAATCTTAAAGGTTAATAAAAGACCACTGTTGCTTTCTTAATCACCTTCAATGTGTCCAAAAAGTTCACATAAGCTATACACAGCTCTGAGGTCCAGAACATATATATGGTAAAACATTGCTTTTTTTGATCACCATCAATGTGTCCAAAGAACGCACCTAAAATTACACACCCCTCATATATATATATATATATATATATATATATATATATATATATATATATATATATATATGTGAACATCTACAAACTTTGTACATGTTCATGGGTGTTTCTGTATAATTTTTGGAACCGTGGCATCCTTCTCACCTACCGTCTGTACTAGCTTACTTTTCTATTTCTCACGCAATGAGACGAAATATTTCCTTTCAGATTAAGAGGATACTTGTGATATTGAAGTATATATTTTTATCTATTCTTGACACGTTTATTCTATATACGGACGTTGGAAAGCATCAGATGGTGTCTGCACCAATTTTTCGAATATCAGGCTTACGATGCATATCGTTGTTACAAGGTTACTGTTACAATCTGTGGCACTGTTCTTATGCATACACTTCATGCTTATTTTCACGCTTACTGGAAGTGATCATTATGTTTGCAGCCTTTATGTTAAGAAATGCAGCTGCAGGTTTATAGCGACCTCGCTCTCAAGACCTCGCAAGCGGTTTTAAGGCTTCCTCGTCGGTGAGGTCTGCTTCACGCATGAAACTTGCCTCGCGCTCAAACACTCAGCTCCCTTGGAGCCATACCTCGTAGTGAAACTTACCTCGCGGAACCAGAGCCGCAAGATAGTATTTAATCCTGGTATGTCAACAAAAATATGTAAATGTACGCAAGAAGGCAGGACGATAATAAGACCCATGGGAGAGTTCAAAAATGATAAAATTCATCAAATATATAATGATAATTATTAACGACAAGCAAGTGTTAAGCTTACAAAAAATAGGCCATATATATATATATATATATATATATATATATATATATATATATATATATATATATATATGTATATATATATATATGTATAAGGTTGCGCAAACACTAAGGATAACAACGTTTTAGTAGGGCAAAAACGGCAGTGGGAACCAGGTTATGTAAGCTCTCAACTGCGCATGCTCAAGAAGCAAGATACTTTTCACGCGTGAAAAGTATCTCTATCTCAATAAGACAGAAGAGCTAGGTCTGGATCATGGCTTGGGAGATGACGTGAAAGCTAGCTAGCTTTCACGGCGCATCAAGCCTTCGATGTGTCTTGAAGCTGTAGATTCGTGAAAGCTAGCTCGCTTTCACTGGCGAGGTCTCGATCACGCACCACAGCACACAATATTATTTGTTATTTGTTAATATGTTGTCAGCTTCTTTTTGCCACATATTCATATTTTGGTCTTGTGCTGGTTAAAGAAATTCAGCGATCACTTTAGTTAGTTCGGGGAGCGAAGTCATACTCCTTTATGACACAGTCAATACATATATATATCTTTAAAACGATTGTTTACTGTTATGGTTGATATTCTATCACCTATCCAAGTCACTTTCCTGGCAGCCCACTCGGTTGTGTGCCATAATATGGCCCAAAGCCGCTACCTGTATTTTGCGCTATTTTGTATGGGTACTGTTTTTGCGTACATGGACATAGGCTTTTGTATTATGGTTTTTATTTTGAATGGTTTTTCAATATATGTTCATTTCATCAGGTTGCCTATCGGTACATGTGCTGTTTATGCGATAGCTTATGGTAAAATGGACACGCATTTTTACTATGTAATAATTTACCATGCTTGCCTTAATCATCTGTGGTAAAGGTACATATTTACTATGGTTCACATACACAGTGTTATGCATTGTATACTTACAAGGGTTGTAAGGGTGCAAGTACCCAGTCCAATTTTTCAAATGTATCTGCTTCACTCGTGCACAGCGGTCCGAGAACACAAATATTCTACGTTTTTCTATTACTTCGAGATCCACTTGTTACACTTTATATTCTACGTTTGGCTTGCCGGTACTTTCAATAACATATTTTGTCCTTACGATAGGCAAAGGCTGCTTTCAACACATGTATGTAATTTATTAGATCCAGGAAACGGTCGAATGTGGAGGTTTACCTACTTATTATTGCCCCATCTCCGATCTTGTTAGCAGGCGATATCCATCAAAATCCTGGACGTAATTATCATTACCACGATATTAGTATATGTCATATTAACATTCGAAGCTTGTCACAAGACAAGTTGAGGTATATTCGTGCAGATATTGCCCAGAATGTCGATATTATAGCTCTCCTGAAGCCTTTCCGTCTGATAATATGCCAGATGGTGATCTTACCCTACCGGGTGCCCATACTACCATGCGAAGAGACCGAATAAACGGGATGGTAGGAGGGTGTAGGTGTGTACCTCTCACATCAACTCTTAGTTACTAGACTTCATGACCTTGAAAGCGCTGACCATGAATTATTGTGGGCTGAAATTAAGTTACATAACAATACAGTCTTATTTGGATTTATTTATAGGTCCCCTGATTCCCCAGTGTTATTCTGGAACAATTTACACTCCAAAATTGACCATGCAAAATCTGTCGGTATCCATAGCATCGTTATAAGAGGTGATCGTAATGCTGATTTTACAACAGTACCTGGCAGAAAACTTGACTATTTTTGTTCACAAAATGTCTTTAGGCCCCGTATAGAACCCACTCGCGTAAGTAGTGATACATCAAGTTGCCTTGATCAAATTATTTCAAACATCCTTAGATATATTCACCAACCTTGTGTATTACCACCAATTCCTAATTGTGATCACAGTAAAGTGTCGGCTTTTTTGTCGGCGGAAAAAAAACCCACTTACAAAAGATTAATATGGGAATATGAAAAGAACCCACTTACCAAAGGTTAATACCGGAATATGAAAAGGCATATTTCGATAGCTTTCGTGACCATTTAAGGGAGATACAGTGGTACTGTATCTTTCTTTAGAACGACCTAAACCAGTATTGTATTTCGTGGACTGAAAGTTTTCTATCTATCGCCAAAGAGTGCATTCAAAATAAAGAAGTTCTCATTCGCCATGATGATCTTCCATGGTATTCCTCTTCACTATGCCGTGAAAAACGTAAGGTCATGCGGTCACACTATAAAGCTAAAAACTGTACTTATGCAGTGCAGAGTCACAACTTATGGGCCACCTATAATCAAATGCGAAATCAGTACCAGGGGAAATTACTTAAAGCTGAGCAACATCGCAATGGTAAACTGAGCAGCTCTTTAAACAACCCCAAAAAGAAAAATAAGGCATGGTGGAAGGCCGCTAAATACTTTTTAAACAAGAATCAGCATCAGAATATACCCTCTTTAGTTTGTGAAGGTAGACGCATAACCGACAATACATCCAAAGCCGAAGCATTAAACTCCTTCTTCCTAAGCCAGTCTCATCTTGATTCCTCTTCAGTCAGCACTCCTACACGCCCTCACTATCCCTTACATACTATTGGAAATTTAAATATCCGTGACAACGAAGTGCCAGAAACACTTAAGAGTCTTGATACAACCAGATCAACTAGGCTAGATGGAATAAGAGTCAGACTTTTGAAGGAAGCAGCTTCAATAATTTATAAACCTCTCCCGAAACTAACAAAATCTCTGTTTCGGCCAAAACCAGTTCCCATCAATTTGGAAAGAGGCCCACGTTACACCGTTGCACAAAAAAGGCAAAGAAATTGTAATAATTACCGGCTGATATCCCTCCTAACCTGTACCAGGAAAGTGATGGAAAGAGTAGTGTTCAAAAACATGTGTTCATTTTTTTCCCGGACAATATGGTTATACCTGCCGACCAATCTGGCTTTATGCCTGGTGATTCCACTGTTATCCTGTTAATTTCCCTTTACCATGAGTTGTGTTTGGCAGTCGATCAGCAAAAAGAAGTAAGAATCGTATTCTCGAGATCAGCAAGGCATTTGATAAATTGTGGCGTAAAGGTCTCCTTCATAAGTTAAATAAAAAATGGTGTTGTAGGATATTAACGATCCTGGATTGAAATTGTCTTCAAAACCGTAAACAACGTGTAGCTTTCAATGGCAATTCCTCTAGCTGGGGCACCATTACTGCCGGCGTCCCCCAAGGATGAGTTTTATGTCCTCTCCTGTTTTTGATCTATATTGATTAGTTAATGCTGTAAATTCTAATGTTAAACTATTTGCGGACGACATATCCCTTTTCCTTGCTTTTGATGATGCAGCCCGTGCAGCTATTGCTCTTAATCAAGAGCTTGCCTCTTTGGACGGTTGGTTCAAAGAGTGGCTAATTTCCTTCAATGCCTTAAAAACCGAGACTATACTTGTCTCTCTCAATACACATATTCCTGACCATCCACCGCTTGATTTCCAAGGTCATCAGCTAGAAAATGTACCCGAACACAAACATCTAGGTGTTACCGTGAATTCCGATTTAAAATGGAATGCCCATATTGAAGAAATTGCCGCCAAAGCTTCCAAACAGATAAACATAAAGAAGTCTCTTCAGTTTCGTCTTGATTGCGTCACATTAGAAGTTATTCACTTTTCATGTATTCGTCCCATTTTAGAATATGGCAGTGTGGTCTGGGACGGCTGTGCTCAGGTTGACAAAAAGATCTTAGAAAATGTAAAATTGGCTGCGTCCCTCGTGGTTACAGGAGCTATGCGAACTACTCCCAGTGTCGAGTTGTATAAAGGAACGGGTTGGGAAACCATGCAAACGGAGGGAGATCTCAAAAATTTCTATGATGTATAAAATAATCCACAAGTTCACTCCTAACTGTCTGTATACCGCTCTCCCTAATGTTCCAGCACCCGATCAAAATTACCGCTACGATACCAGGAGCCAATCTGACACCAGTAGACGTTCTGACCTACCTTTAATTCCAACCAGATTGATATTGTTTGAAATAAAATCTTTTTTACCTTTCACTTCCAAATCGTGGATACTTCTTCCGTTTAAAGTGCGAAATTTACCTACTTTGTGCCAGTTTAAAAGGAGAATTTGTAATCCATTAAAATGCTCATTGAAACATCCCGAACTTCTTAACGCAGGCAAGAAATATCTATCTGTTTTATATTCCAAACTATGCATGCGCCACAGCCAATTGAATGAACATCTGTTCTAAATAAGTGTTAAAGAGTCATCAGCATGTTTGTGTGGTGCTACTACCAAACGTATATGACATTACTCCCTTACTTGCCCTCGGTACGTTATAACACGTAACAATCTTCATACGTCCGTTAATTCAGTTCATGCGTTCCTCTGTTTAAATACAATTTTGTTCGGTGATGGTCACTGCAGTCTCGAAGATAATATTTTTGTATTTCTCTCTCTGCAAGAATTTATACAAAAAAGTAAACATTTCGAGGTTGAATCACTGGCATGATACGTATGTTGGTAGCCTCTACAAACCCCTCTTTCTGTGTTCCTTTCTGGTGGAGTCCATGTTCTCCTTGTTTTGCCCCTGCGTCATCACACCTGGAGTGCTTTTTGCGCTCGACGTGTGGCGGCGCGGCTGGTGTGCGTTACGTCTGTCCTGTGCTTGTGTCTTCTCTTGCAGGAGGGGTTTATATAGGGCTCTGCCCTTCTTCCCAGTTGTTTTCTCTTGTGAACAAAGTATGTTTAAACCACTTTCCAGTCATACAACAGCCACATGCTACAAACCGTCACCACATTACCTAACGTTTAGACTGACAATACAAAAGGAAAGATGTGATCCCTGTGTACTCCATATTAAAAACAACAGTGCATGGCAAGGGGTGGATCAATCAAGGACATCTGTCGTAACGGTCTCCTTCCTGTGGAGAGAGAGTTCCACCTGTTACATGTGTACATTGTCTGAATACCAGTTTATCAAAGCAATGTACACACGCAACATGTGTACATTCTTTAGATATTAGTATCAATAAAGTGTACACATGCGACACGTGCACGATGTTTTTGTGTATATGTATAAATACTATGCGCACATACGTGCGTGACGTGTATAATGCGTTTAAACTAGTATACACAGTCTGCATACACGACATGTGAACATTGCCTAATACCAACATATGTAGCTGGGCTTAGATACCTGTAATTATGAGACGAGTTGCTCTGTATAAAGCTGGTATGTGTTAACTGAAATATCAATTACAGCAGAACACAAAAGATGCTATAACGGGTGAACATCTTTTTCTGAAATATACTTCCAATGGCTATTAATATTATTATTATTATTATTATTATTATTATTATTATTATTATTATTATTATTATTATTATTATTATTATTGTAACTTTATTATTATTATTATTTTATTATTATTATTATTATTATTATTATGATTATAATAATAATAATAATAATAATAATAATAATAATAATAATAATAATAATAATAATAATAATAATAATAATAATAATAATAATAATAATTATTATTATTATTATTATTATTATTATTTTTATTATTGTTATTATTATTATAAGCGGAAAACATACGTCTGTATTCGAGTTCCTATTTGTGTATGAGGCAGTCCTGCAACCATTTTGTGTGTGTAAGGGGGGGCCATCTTGTTTTACGGGGCATACTGACGAGGAAATTGTAACTCATAAAATTAAGTTTGCAGCAAAAGCTTTAACTACTTTGCCGAGAAAAGCAGTCATCGGACCTTCAGAATATATTGTTACGGGTCTTCTCTGAATTCGTGACTCAGATATGTTATATGGAAGAGAAGAAAGAAAAACATATAAGCGGGTGCAACTTTATATTCACGTACGGTTCGCAGACGTGGGATTTAGTGAGCATAATACTGAATGAATGCATCTCAATTACTTCGATGATCTGAAATTGAAATTCCCCGCAAAATAGACCTTCGAGTAAGGACCAGCATCCCTATATGTGCATAGAAACAATATCTTAAGTCCACAGCCTAGAATGTGCCCAGAAATGCATTTATTCAGTATCAAACTTACTATTGAAACGGTCAATATCAGCATATACGCGGATTAAAATATTGTAGTCTTAGCGCATGTAATCTATTTTCAAGGTGATGAATTCATTCAGTAAATGCATATAGTTATAATTTGTCAAAATGTTTTGTTTCCGTAGAAATATGTTTTACCTTATACTTCACAATTTGGAAATTCTCATCTCAGTACAAGTTCTAGATTTGTGTGAAAATATTCAACCTCAATTAAAAAGACACTTGACATATATATTATATATATATACATATACATACATATATATATATATATATATATATATATATATATATATATATATATATATATGTGTGTGTGTGTGTGTGTGTGTGTGTGTGTGCGTGTGTAATCTATCCAAAATCAATATGTTCTCAGGCGTCACCGCACCAAGACAGGAGGGACTGCATGCTTTGAATTTATTGCAGAAAAGTGAAACAGCATGTGTTTGTGCAGTCCTCCGACTATAATTTACTATATCAATGATGACTGCAAGTGCAGGAAGTTTTCCTTTGGACCATGAACTTTTCTAAGGGTCTTAGATATGTTGCTGCGGGCTGTATCCCGTTCAGTAGTCGCCGGTCCAGAAGCAAATGTACAAGCAAACATTCACGCCGTGTTTTGAGGATTTGCGGGGCAATATTCCAGTAGCATTGAAAAATTGTACTTCTCGATCCACTTATTTATTCCTCACTGATAACTATTTTTTTCACCCTGGTGTATGCCAATACATTTCAATTCATGTATCTCCTTCAATCGTGAAGGGCATGGAAGAACTCAGATAATCATTTAAATTGCCCACATTAAGCTTTTGCTGCTGGCTTGTTTTTGTATCGTTGGAGATGGCATATTTGTTGATGACGACTTAAAAATGCCAACCATACATAAACATAATAATTGTGAAAAAAAATTATTATAATAAAACAAAAATGAAGAATATAAATTCATGTTAAGCTTTTATGAACCTGCAACCATTTGTTGTGTTCGAAAATATGGGACTGTGATTTCTTGCTGCAATTATATATGTCTGTTTATATTAACACTCTGCAAAATATCAATAATACAACCGAGACAGATTTTGGTAAGGTAACTCCAGGTCGAATCAGTTTTAGGAGAAGAAAAAGTTAAATATTTTGCATAGGCTCATTCACAATGTGAAAAATATTGAAACTTATAAATCCTCTCCGTTTACAAATCTGTTTTTAAAGATGAACGGATTTGGGCCAAAGCAAGTTGTGTATATAGTTTTTTATACATTTTAGAAGTTCAAGGAAAAGAAAAGACAAACGGCTGACGCTGTTTAAAAATATGCATTGTATACCAGAAATTAAGTATTGAAATTCATTAATTCCAATCAGTTACTCAACTGTTCGCACATTTTATTTCAACCAGGACAATACACAATACTTCACCACAATCCAAATATATCAAATTATCATCATCAATATTTTCACAACTACGTATTTTCAGCGACAAGGCCACAACTTCAGTTTAAAGTAATGGTATAAGATACATTTCCATTATTTAATTTTGTTGGAAAAAATTATCTGACTTGAAATTATGAGGAGGAATAAAATGTATTGTCAAACGCAAAGCAATTGCCTAGGCATAACCAGCAGCATGTTTGACAGTGCGATTATACGTACAGCTGTGTTGGGATCTGTCCGGATTGACTACGCCCACATGCAAGGATGCATTTGGGTAATTCACAAAAGGATTTATCCGCATTGACGTCATCAGTGGGTCATGGTGGCAGAGTTAGCGTAGCTCAGATGTACTTTGTGGAATCGCGCAATCCACGTCAAAATCAATACAAAGACGGAAGTAATTTAAAAGAACATTGTAACATTTTTTGTTTTTGCAGACATGTTTGGGAATTGGACGAGACCATGTAATTATAATTCCTCTCGCAATCCAGAGGATGTCTTCAGTGTCGTAGTGCATATCTCTATGACGTAAACAATACATGGGTAAACCACTATCCTCTCGCTAAGATGTTTTGTATTATTGCTGTGTTGCGCATATATCACACTCCCACGTAAATTAAACGTGTGTCAAATGCTGTCACGTGAGTAAGTGGTTCTCACAAATTATGTCTCCGCCTGATAGATACTGTGACGTGTATAAAATGCCACTACACGTTTTCCACACCCGAACCTCCCCTTATCCTTAGAATCACAAGGGACATAACACGAGGTGTCAGCACCGTCGTTTGCCAAGACCGGCTTCACAATGACGTCATAAATTGAGCAGATCCTTATTCCTTTGAAATGTAGGACTCATGAGAAAAGCTGCAATAGAAGAGACAGAAAGAATCATTTTAACTGGAGAATTATATCTGTTGTGGTAAAAAAGTTATTTGCCATGAAAATGTCGTTTTCCTAGAAAATGTTATTGCAAATAAATGGCTTTTCAGGGAACATTTGGTGATATGTGAAATTGTCCATCTGAGACACACGTAATATAATGACAATCAGCCAAATATTTTGTATATGTACCAGTATGCCCACAGAATATGAAGACACCAAAATAAAAAGCTTTATATCCCAAGAGTCTAATGGTTTCTTGGATACGCACCTTCCCAGGCAATATAATTTTTTTGAACCCTTCAACAGAAGTTAATGCTATTTTTCATTCCTCTTCACCAAATTAAAGTGAGTTTCAATGATAGACGTTTTAAAGGTAGCTCCTCACTTTGCATGCTTGTGCACTAGATATGCTGATACACACCAACGTCTTCTTGACATTAAATTCGAAAAGATCCATCTCCTGTGAACGCTCATTATAGATACAGCAGCCGAGTTTGTGGAATGGAGCCAAATGGGCTCTGGAGATCATCAGAGGGCAAAATACAGAAATATTTATGATACACGCTAAAAGCAATGAGTGGGCTGAATTACTGTCGATAAAGGGGTAAACATATAAATATAATTGCATCCAAAAACGTTAGTATTGATAGAGTGCCATTGGTTGTAGAAAGGAACTTCTAATTACAACTTCAGAAAGCAACATTACCTCAAGTCTGCAAATTATATTTCCATTATGATGTACGCAAACCGCATTGCCCCGAGGACCCCAATTGTGGTACACAAGAAAATGTAAACAAATAAATCAAATTTGTCACTGTACTTTCTTGAAGCACTCTACCATTCGATTTGCAAGGAACTAATTCAGGACCAAATGAATTTGTATGACATAAGACATACAGCTGATGGATTCCTTTCCCCAGGACAAGTCAATATAAGAGCTATATGGGAGCCCGCCAGCTAGTGGTCCCTTAAGCTGTCACTGTATTTATGTAACTCTGGAGGCTGGCAGAGCAGGGCTTTTCCGGTACTCATTCAGCCTCTTCAACGTGTAAATAGTTTCCTGCTTGAAGCCATTGTCACCAGGGAATGCAACCGAACTGATTGCTAAAGCAAATCACAACAGTCGACAGGCATTGTTCTCAAGTAATTCAACTCTTGTTTGAACACACCCATAAACACCTGGAGGTTATTTTAAATCTCTTCAATGACAATTTATGGTGATGGAGTTTTCCCGTCTGAAAACCTCCAGGTTATAATTCTACAAAATACAGACATGAACCTAAGAGAATTTCATTTCAAAACCGCCCGATATTTCAAGCACCATTCATGCCTGTGCCCCGCACAGAATTCACTTACAAAGAATGTCAGGGAAGCTGAGACAAAGGACCAAAATACATGATCTTCCCTGGAGTGTTGATTAAACTTGAGTCAATAAAACGCAAATATACTGAACATACCAATTGCTCTATAATTAGCTTTCCTATGTTACGTGATTCGTTTTTCCACTACAAATAGGAAAACTGTGATTCAGTTTTTTTTTAATATCCCGGTACTATAGTGTGTGTCGCCCACATATCGGCGTGTTGTTCATGCAATTCTGTCGTCGTTCTAGCCCACGTCAAATGGCTTCAAAACAACATTCTGCTGCTGGTTTTGAAAAGAATGAAAGTGCAAAACAGGAATTACGTGCACCGGCACTAACCAAATCCAACTGGTCGTCAGCAACGGGTATTTGTCCAATGTCGCCGCATGGTGTCTTAAGATTTCATACCATAACCTAGTTTACAAATAATTAGACTGATTGCAAGTTGACACAGTTGATGCGACTCAATGGCTGTCTTCGGTTGCGGTGTCTCTGTCCGTCGATGTTACTAACTGACTCCTTCTCTGAGTCAAGCGATTGGGATTCTATATTTGGCATATAATGTCCACAACAGAAACAGCAGCACCGTATATGTCATGTTTACTCCATCGTGAAAGACGGGAATCCGGAACCCTTGAAAATCTATTTTGGGGGTAATGCAACATATTTCAACAATGGAATTCTGCCTTAAACGTACCTGGCAACAACAGTGTTCTATGACCGTAAATTCTCTATTAGAAGACGCATCCCAACTTTGTGACATCTACAAGGGTGTTATGTACTTCATATTGATCAACAGAAAACCCTGATAAAAGACGCACCCCGACTTCATGCTGATGCTGAAGTAATCAAAATAAAGATTGCCCGCCTGAATTTCACGTGCACCACTCGCGAAAATTTTGCACTCTGTGTGACCATTCCACGTTTTCCTTCTCCTTTATTGTAACGTGGGTTGTACATCATTTTACCACCATTACAGAAGCATGTTATTTTATTTCTTTCTGTCTATGATATTTTTATCAATAGAAGTATTTATGCAAAAAAATATCAACCGTTCTATTATTACTTGCCTATGATGTTATGTGTTCTCGGCATGTCTATTCATGAAGCTACCGCAACAGCTCACCAGGTCAGGGTGCATGTAAAACCTTCTATTGAAAGACACACCTTGACTTTATTATCTTCAATTTGGAAAAAAATGTATCTTAATACACGCTGTTTCAATGAGATTATTAAGGGTAATGACAAACATATATGGCCACATCATGTAAATCGACTCAAGGACAAGAAGACATTAAATGTGCATGTTGATTGTATGACATAAAGCGTGAAGATGCCGCCACATATGCAAATTAGTAGAAGGAAACTGAAATTGAAAGAGCAACCTGGACAAATACTTTTTTTCATGCACTACTCCAGAGACACAAAGTATGGGCAGAACATCCCTTACTAAAGGTTGAACTATACATAGATTTCTGCCCTTATCTTAATCAGCTCCGATCAAAATTATTTTAGGTACTGAGAGTACTTTAGACAAATACATTTCACATAACTGTATCTGTCCAAGTATGTAAAGATAACAGACACAGAAATGACATACAAATAAACCAAGGAACATATAGTTTGTCAAGGATAATGCTGTGCCGTTGAACATACTTACAGAACGGGAACATTGTGGTCAGTACTCCCTCTACTGGTGCATGTCCCACTCTGTCGTTCTTGCACTTCTTTTACCTCGGACTGCGTGGAAGCCGGATGGAGGCTGTCGCTTTGATAACTGGTTGGCATCGTCATCTGAGTTATTAAACACATGTATTAGACCCTGTTGGTCTGTAGGCCACGCATCATGCTGACAAACAACACAAACTTTTTATTGTTAACTCCCCATGAGGACACATCTTCCTATTAAGACCACTTTTACACTTTACCATGTTTGTCTACATTAAGCATGTACTTAATGGACCAAACGATTAACATTATTAACATCTACCTTCGCAAGTCTCATGGAATCCTTATAGCGACATTCTAGTGTTTTATCTTCAAAATATTAGACCAATTTTTGCAATGGTATATTTTGGAAGTTCACGTACGTCTCTTTTCTTTCCTCACGCGGGATATATAAAACAGTTGACTTAAGCTTTGATATGGTATCTCCAATGCCGTATTGAAATAGAGTGTTGCAAGAATGGATGGATGGATTGATGACCTCCATTTGCTGCATCATTGACAAACACAGCGCAATGCGTGCTGAAAGTTCAACCTGAACTACGAGAAAACTGTACAAGTCATAGGATCTCGATTGAAATTTAATATACTTTAACATAAAAGTAAATAAACAAAAATAATGGCAAACAATAATTTACAAAGCAAGTGGATGTAAAATTAGTGAATCGTCAATTATGCTCATCGCCGTTTTACCCCCTTCGACTCCCTAAGCGGACATGATGTTGTAATCGTTCTGTATTGCGTCAGCGTGTTCGTACGTGCGTCAGTGTACTTTGTAAATGAATTGATTACTCACCAGATCGACATACGACCATCAAACATATATGACTGAACCATCTTATCACAAAAGTGGATAACTTAATGGTGACCTTGATCCATCTTTGAAGGTCGCAAGTATCACCATATAGGAAATCCTGGTGAATGCTGTAGCTTGAGAACAAATCACGCTACAAACACCAACCCTTTACAACCGAAGCATCTGCCAAAAGCTGCAAGAATTTGTTTCTGGGATTCCAGACCATTTGGGGGGTCATTGGGTTCAGCATAAAAATCGTCGTAAACAAATGTGTATATAACAATTCAGGATACTGGCAATGCTGTCCACTTTTGTTCGATTTGGTAGTAAATCTACCGTGCTGCCCACGTATAGTATTATAAATGGAGTGAACCTAAAAGTGAAACATACCCTATAGTACATGTTCTTAATTACAATGAAGTAAACAATCAATTTCTTCATTTCATTATACCTGTGTAGGGGGGAGGGGAAGGGGCAGACGTTGCTAGTTTCTGATTAAATTCTGATTGCCGCTTACTTTCATTCATCGAAGGGAGACAGTTGCAAAGTTCTGTGCTCTATCGCCACCCGTCATGTTTTAAAACTCAAATTAGACATGAAATGCTAGAAAATTACAGAATTCTAAAGGACAAAGTGTTGCATTCTTTACATGCATATGCGCAGTTCGATATAGTATAATGGAAGAGTAAAAATGTTATTTGATGATATAAACTTTAATACTTGCATTACGTGCACTTATTTCATGTCAGTGAATTCCTTCCCAATCTTTGACTGAGAAAGCTATCTAGTCGTAAATGTCTTTCACGTCACTGGTCTAATGTGCGGCAAGACATGGTGTTATATGTGCGTCATGATAGTAGCTCACCATGTGGTGTTGCTACTGGTATTATGTATTGTGGCATGACATCTAGGACCCAGTGTATACTGTTGTCATAGATGAGTGGTATGGTGGTGTGTGACGTGTTGCATGGTGGTGCTACTCTTTATAATGGTTTTATGCCACTTGTGAAGCTTAGTATTGCGTACTATGATATTGGCACAATGTATGATGTTTGTTTCGGTATTAGAAATTCTGGTATGACGTAACGCATGGTGATGGCATGCAGCTTGATGATATTATATGTCTTGTACATTGCATATGACGTGCAGAATGATGGTGGCATAATGCAAGGTAGTCTTGTCTAGATTGATGGGTTTACTATGTTGTAAAGCACGACGAACGCTTTCAAACACTTTCAAACACTTTTCCAGACGCTTTCAAACACTTTACACTTTGCGCCAAAAACGTATGTGATACATGTACATGTACGCTTGGTAATCTAATTCTAATGACAGGAATATTTTTTAGAACAATGTCTAAAAAGCTTATCACTTAACCACTAATCTGGGCCCCACAAATCAATTTCCGCTTTATATCTGATTCAAATTAACATGAAATGAAGAAAAGAAAAAATGAGTCAGTGACAAAAAATTCCTGGAAATATGTATTTGTCACCTTTACCTGCTAATATTTATATTGTTACTGGTAATCAACAATATTGTGACATGGTCATACCTTATTAAGGAAGAAAATAAGTATAGGTAGAAGAAAACAAATGATATGCCTACATTAACAGGTTTAACACTTCATTAATTATAAAGTAACAGATCTTTCAGTAGCAAGTATACCCAGTTGCTTCCATACTTTTTCTGAAAGTGAAGTTCTTAAAAAAAGGCTAACTTTTAAAATTTCGAATGGAAATACAGAAGCAGCTCAATTTAAGTATTGTTTGGCTTACTAAGCCAAGCAATAGAATTAGCTCCAGTGGAGTAAGCCAGGCGATACTCTATTGGTCCTTGGAGTAATTACTAGTATATATATTTTAATTGAAAATTGGAACTATTTCAGAGTAAATTTATAGGCAATATCATGATCAGATCATGAATCATGATATAAAGATGAAGTATTCATGACATCTTTAATGAAGAACTAAGTCTTTAGTTAATATTAGTTGAATTAGACACTTGGATAAACGTATTTGTATCGTTTTTTGTATAAATATATACAACCTTCAATGCTGGATAAGTACACATTTACATGTAGGTACATCATATATTGCTGGACCTGTTGAAAATACGTTTTGAGATTCTTCATCATTTAAATGGAGGTGTTTGAAATGCATAGTGTTTGAATGCGTTTGTAAAAGTGTTTGAAATCGTTCAACGCGTTTGGAGAAGTGTTCGGTAGCTTCGTGAAAGTGTTCAAACGTTTTGTAAAAGTGTTTGAGATTTTTCCCAAACGCTTTCCAAACGCTTTCCAAACACATTCCAAACACTTTCCCAACACATTCCAAACGTTTTCAAACGTTTTCAAACACAAGCCAAACACGAGCAAAACGCGATAAAAGCGTTTGGCTGTTAACTTTTATCCGGGCATAACTGTACGTTATAACCACCAGCACTTTATGTTGTGATACGACGTCCTGCATGGAGGTGTTCCATGTACATGTATTGTGCTACGTGGCTTGATATGAAAAGAAATGAATATAATTTTACGATTACAAAATTAAAATATCCTTCCACATATTTTCTTTCATACAAGGAATCAGGTGCACTAGTTCTATACGTCTGCTCACCCTTCTGGCCGCTGCCTTTTTCTAACAAATAAATGAAAAGAGTGTTATTTGTATGTTTCTAACAACATGTTCAACATGTACATTTTGAAGATAAACTGTTTCAGCCTTGAAGATAATTATCGTGTTTCAACAACAAACTCCCAGAGTAAGCTTGCGTGCCTGAAATATTAGCAGGTGTATCAGTGATAATGGCTTCCTGTCACAACGTATTATTCAAGCAAGACGACCTGCATGATAAATTATTGAATGTAAGAACCTTAACAGGAAAACTACACAGATTCTTACTTATAAAGGCAAGGCATATACAGCAAGAATAAAAGTAATACATATAATATATTTATTTCCAAATAATGTATAGGCAAAGAAACGTTAATCCTACTAATTTTACAAGCAGTCAGATTCCATATTTCTTCTACGTAACCGTAGGCGTTCCGAGCACGAATATCCATACAATACAGCGACCCTCAATTTATTTAACTAGAAAATGCTACCATATACTGGACCCTGAATATGGATAGGCTGTAACTGAACAACTGTGAACAGATTCGGCGACCTGTTGCCAAAGTCCCTGATACTTTGGCTGCCATGAGCTTGAATGACACATGTACGTGTAAATATTTCTTTATACATGTATGTGTTAACATAATTGTATACATGCATGTATCAATTTTATTGTGTACATCCATTTATCAAAATTATTGTACACATGTAATCATCAATATCATTGCATTCATGCATGTATCAATATTATTGTATACATGTATTGTATTTATGTCTTTTCGAGCAGAGACACCTGCTGGTATTCATTATGTATAAATATTATTGTACACATGCATGCAGCAATATTATTGTATACATGTAAGTACCAGTATTACAGTATACACGGATGTATCGATATTATAGTATACATCCACTTTCAATATTATTGTATACACACACACGGATTAATGTGTTGCATTTTTATCTGTATATAATGCTTATTTCAGTTTGTATCCCAAATATGAATACCCTGGGGACGTACAAATAGCCATATACTCTCACGTCTTTGGGGTCATGCAGTTTCACATTATACTGTATTGCCCAGCAAATTGGAACTATTTTGGCATCAGGGAAATCATTTTACATTCCAAGTATCAACATGGCATATGTGACATAGCACCCTTCTCAGCGCACTTGTTGTCAATATATCACACCAAGGAAAGTTGGCATTAGTATTAGCTCACAAGTATGATTAATTAGAAACCAAACATTAAGACTGCGAGGGAAGGGCAAACCGCCAGGGGCAATATTTGCATTATGGGCAATAGTACATTTTGATAGCTTCAAAGGCTATTTAATAGAACCGTTCATACCGACTTTGCACCGAACTTTTCTGGACCCTAATTAATTATGCATTGCATTGTTGGCCTGATTGTCCAATCAGCAAGTGGCCGAGTCGGGCCCATGCCTTCATATGTTCACAATGGATGCCGCGGTTAATGCTTATGATTACAGCATGGATTGTGCTGAACTGTGCGAATCTTTTACCTAAAATGTCACATCAGTGGTGAAACGTGCATTTTTAGTTTTCTGACGGTTTGATTTTTCATTAAACCCAAGCACATCCTGTGTTTTACTTTCTTATCCTTCGACGTGTAATCCGGCCAGCGTGGTCGAACGCCAAATGTAAACAAAGCAGTGTGCGCTTCCCGAAGAGCACCGAATAAACGCGAGTCCTATGAACTGGTCTACTGGAACAAAGGTCCACATTTCAAACAAATGTATATCAAATAAAACAATATTAACAACAATTTTAATACACGGCTCTTAGGGAACGCGCTTTTGCTGTGAATGGCAAGATTTGCATTTAGTAAAGCAGTCTGTCAGAAATCGTGTAGGTCACCGATTATATCTCGTTTCCTGTCTCACCTACCCTTTTAATGAAATCGCAAGCCCATGTGCAATTACTCCAACTACACAAGTACAACTCTAAAATTTCATTTGCACTAAAACAGTAATGTTTGCTTTTATGCAGTAAAGGGGTATCAAGGGACCTTTGTATAATCATGATGACCCTTTTTAACTTATGACTCAACACTTGTTTTTGTTTGATTGATGGTAAAGTTTCCATCCGCATGAGAATGGCGTATGCCCAAGGGCGCGTCTTGACTAAACACGCACACATTCTGTTCATAAACAAATTCTAAAATGGAATGAAAAGGAGGGGCCAAAGACATGAAAGTCCTCAAAAAATGAGCAGACAAACTGGTCCAACTTTGGTTTTACTACCCATAGCAACCAAGGCCTGGAAAATTGAGAGGACGCCTACCTGAAGTATAACAAGATACAATCGGTACCATTTAAGCATAAAAATATCTAGTTTTTCAGAAGTGATGATGCAATTCCAACTTGTGCGTCTGGCACACCAAATTAACCACTTCTTTGCAACATACCACAAAAAATTGTCAGATTCAATCATAATCTAATTTCTTGAAAACAGTCATGTGAATTGCAAACAGAATTAATTATACATATTTGTATTTGGTGTTATACATAGACTTTTACATATGTCATTTTATTTTAAGGTGTAAATGGGAATTGTGGGGTGAAAATGAACCCAAAATACTATAAATATAAGGGGTTTGTTAGGGGAGGGGTAAGATAGGGGTAACCTTGCCCAGTTGAGTATTATCTAAATGTGCTGTTTTTGGCCATATTTGTGCATAGCTTGCCAAATAAAACTCCATTACATTACCCTGAAAAGAGGGGGCATAGGCAGTTCCCTGGCTACGCTTTACGGGAAATTAATTTACAATTTTATGTTTTACAGCAAAACAAAATATTCCTTCCACTTTCAAAGTACGGTTTAAAAAAATTATCAGATTACACTTTACGAGCAATCAGTTGATGATTTACATTTTTGCGCTAAATTCTGAGACACTTTCACATTTTACAAGAAAACAATTTTGCCTAATTACACTATCTTTAGAATATATACTTTACGTTCTTCTACAAATCATTGATGCAATTTACAATTTTCGAGAGATATGCAACGAGGCATTTACACCTTACAAAAATATCCCTAAATCCCCCAGAAAAGCGTTCACATGGAATAATAAGGCGGTTGCCTTATTTGTAAGGCAGGCACCTCAATTTAAAACCTAAGGTCCAAAGTAGTTAGTATCGCCGGCGCCAGGATCATTTCCCGGCGCACCTTGCGGTAGGTTAGGTACCAGACATATTGCGCCATAGTTTAAGGACAGGGAAAAGACATCGCCAAAGTTGATCATAATTTTCCACCATACGACGCAAGTATTCACAAGCTAAAATGACAGTCTAGAATTTGCCAAGTTCCTAACTGTACCTCAGACACAAGAAAACTGGATAAATTGGATTAATAGTCCTGAATGTAAGGCGTGGCTTCCCAAGGACTCCCTCCAAAGAAAGAAAAAACAGAAACGACGGGAGTGGTTGAATATGGTGAGAAGACCATAAAATAATGAACCAGGCAAATCTGAGAGACTTTGTTCAAGGCATTTTGTTGGGGGTAAAGGTGCGACACCAGAACACCCAGTGCCCACGTTATTTCCCTATAACAACTGGAAGATTGCAGAAAAACAACGCATAACAAACCGATGACAGAACCGTGTGAGACGGCCGAGGATCGAATGAACTACCCAGCAACGGAGAAAGGCCAGTTACCTAGTAGAGGGCGGGAGTGCAATCTCTGCGTTGCAGCGGCAGCTTACGGTACTACCTAATTTGTGCCAAAGGTATTTATGGAGCAAGGTCATTAGCATTAAAATGATTCCCTTATTTAATCGTTGATGACAACACCACTGGAATCCCATAATCTGTGCTGGCAATCTCAAGCTCTCACCGCTAAAAATCATACAGATTGAAATATTTGCTGAGATTTGTAAAAATTCCCTCTAGCTCTCGGCCGAATGTTCGTTATGAATAAAACTTTTTGTTATTTGAGTAGTTTCTGTTTGGACTGGTGCACAAGAATCCAATGATTAGTCGAAATCGAAAGTGAAAGTAGAGAAGCCACAAATTCGTGCAAATAAGTGTGCAAATACTGCCATCTGATGATAATCCAGGGAATATGATATGGGGAGGCACTAGGCGTAATTCCAGATATTATATAGATGAACAAAATGCTCTATTCCGATATCATTGCCTCAGTTGCAATAGTATATCTTCATATATCTGATATTTCAAAGCCTAGACTACTGACAGTGCTGTTGATAAAATGTGCTAAAATCCCTTTGGCCATACTCAAAGCTAGCATCTCATCAAAGTTACATGTTCGCCACTGAAACGAATTGTGTAATAATTAGATGTAATTAAGCGCTAACTATTGATTGAAGATGCCCGATTCAAAACTGGAAAATTCCTTAAATGCCAATATTAAGTTTGTGGAAAGTTTGTCAATATTCTGGCTATAGAGCTATTTAACATGTGAGTAATGGTGTCATTTAAACTGCCCACTTGCGTGTTAGTTGAAATGTGGTGTTTCAGTTGCCACGTTTGTGGACAACTTGCTAAATAAACCCCTTCTTTGCATAAGTTGCAAACGGTATTTTCCGTTACTTATCCGCATTTTCTTGATAACGACCATCCTTCCCTTATTTTCAAATCGCGTTTATCGTGGCCATGTATACTGTCAGTATGATCTCTATTATTCTACAAGGTTTTAAATGAAATTGAGCCAAAACCAGCAACAAGCACTCATGGTCCCATATTGAATAATACAAGTACCACACGATACGTCCGGCTGTGTATCTTTATGTTTCCCTTCAGTACAGATTGTGACGTGTGTGCTAAAATCCTGAAGCTGCTGGATGAGTTAATTGTAGGCTCATTTGTGAACGTTTTATCTAAATAAATATTATTCAATTTACGCCAAGGAATAAAATTCAAGTTCCAGGGATCAATAAAACAGTAAGTGAACTATCTAGAGCTTCATGCTTAGTAATTGACCTTCACGTGCTGTTGATAGGTATGGTTGGACCTTCACATGTTAATGACTAGGGTTTGAGCCGTCACGTTTTGTTCAGGGGCTACAGGTGGGCCACAACAAATTTTAAATGGCAAGACTATGCACTATCGCATGTTGTTTATGGTTAGGGCTGTACCATAACATACTATTAATGGCTAGGGTTGGACCATCACATGTTTGTAATTCTTGGGATTGGCTTTCCACGTGTTGTTATTGTCTAGGGTTGGACTATCACATCTTAATGGCTAGGGTTCAACATCACGTGTCTCTAATGGCTGGGGTTGGACTATCTTATGTTAATGGTTAGGGTTGAACATCGCGTGTCGCTAATGGCCAGGGTTGGACTACCACATGTTAATAGTTCTTGTTGTACTTTCACGTGTCAGTACATTGAAAAGGATCCGGAAGATTCCTGACAAAGAACCAAAATTCCATGACAGTAGGTAATATTGGTAACAGCAACCTGAGTCCAGCCTGGCTGACATAAGCTTTTGACTTGCATAGACGGGAAAATGCGGGCATTTAACAGTGTAACCACCGGGCACAAAGATAGCACTTCTTCCTATACGCTTATCAAATTTATTTACTTGGCACAACGGCCAGTACGAATCTTTTGGTGAACAAAATGATAAGGTTAAATAAAAAAATGATAGTCAAATTGTTGAAAGATCTGGATAATTAATTTTCACCACAAAGTATATACTACCCTCGTTTACACTCGCTCAATATTCAGAGCGCGTATGTCTTTGTAACATTTTCTCCGGTTTTAATAGCATGGACAAGACTTCCTGCCCCTCGCTAATTGGAGCTCATTGAAGCCAGAAACACACACACTACATTTCTTGTACAGCTGGTTTTGCCGCCTTTCATAAGACCGGGAACCAGACTGCTTGCTGGCATGGCTATGTAAAACAGTTATGGTTGTATTATGTCAGAAAACCCGGTATGGTTGATGTTGAATGCCAGACACATCAACCTTTATTTTAAAATTTTACACCTGATTCCAGGATGTAGAGATCTTTAGCTATCGTGACTTCTGCACACTAGCCCACAACGTGGTTACACACGAAAAGGCAACATTTGCTTTCTGTGCGATATATCAAATATGTTGTGTAGACGCCTTCAACTTCTAGTCATCAACCAAATAAATGAAACCCACTAAGCTCTATTGAATGTATACACTTCAAGATATTGTGATGAGGTCCAATACATTTGTGCCCATTCTATGTATATTTGTATTTGAGCAATTTGGTACATGTGACTTATATAATCTATTAAAATGAAATTCGTTTTAGGGACACTAGAAAGTTAATGTAACCTTACATCGTCTATCTATGTATCTATGTATACATACCAATTAATCTAAACCGTTATATTATCCAAATATCCAACATTGGTACCTTTGTTTTTTTATACCAACTGCTACTAAACGCTTATTTGCCGTTGTATAACGCTGTAAGGACAATGTTTAGATCCGCCAATGCTTTCGTGCACCTCGTATCGGATATATCCATAAATATATATTTTTATATGAAAAAAAAAAAAGATTCGTTCGGGTCATAGACTATTAGAAATCCGGAATTATCATCAAAATAAGGCTCAGAAAACAACATAAAAATTAAAAAAAAAAAAAAAAAAAAAAATATATATAAAAAAATATTGAATCAAATTTTGGCCACACACACGTGAACAACGTGTTACAGTGCAAAAACAAAGACCGTGTTCCAACACATTCCGGACAGGCCGTATTCCGTCCTTCCGGGGTCTTTTGGACAGCTTGATTAAACTTATTACCCTAAGCTTTTCCTCGACACAATTCCCTCTCAGTTACAATGTGGCTGCCATTTATATATGAGGAATGTATGTGAAGATTCTGCCGACCAATAAAACGATTTAACTTTTATCATGCAATAGTATCCAACTGCTTCATGCTGAGCAGGATGTCTTGTTCACGTAAATTGCTTTACGTCACACCAAAACCAGCTTACAATCGTATGGGCCTACAGAACTGATTCCGATTGATGGATTAGGCATGAAATTGAACCAAGAGATGTTTTTCTGAGATGGATCTTACAGTGCTTCAGAAGGGCATCGCTGGAACATGTTTAATTGCTCAAAAAGAATGACAGATGCGCAAATAAAGGTCAATCGCATATAAAAAATGTGGCAACATACGAACTGACGTAGATCTGACCATAGCGTGTTATATTTATTTAATAGAAAGCTGGTCTATCAAATAAAATCAGATGGTTTATGAAAATGCCATGGACATACCAGACGAGTACACTGAAGAAAACAAGATTTTTGAACGCAGTTTTACAGCCTGTCTGAAGTAAATAGGATTCCGAACGCTATTGGAAGCTTTAAAAGTATTGAGTCGCCAAGGTAACATTTCTTCGATGGAGAAAGATATCATTTAATGCAATTAGACACATTTTACGCCTCATTACGACTGTTCACAGTGTGTTTTATGTTTACCGATAGTCAAAGCAAAACTTGCTTTAATCTTCATATTGGCTCCGTAGAATGAAAAAAAAAAAAAAAACATTTAACAACTTCTTAACTCCTTTTACAGCCAATATCACAGACAAAAACCTTTTTTGCGGGGTCCGTATTTCATTTGCTGGCTCAAGATTTCAACAGTCAAAGTTTTTTGATCAACTTGAATACTTCCCCTGGTTCAAAATTTCAGCGGCAAATATATTTTTGATGAACTCGAAAACACCTTAAACAAGGGGGGCAAAGAGAAACCTTTCTAAACCAAGCATACTTTCAAGCCCTAAGAGTGTGGAGAAAAAAAAATATTGATTTTGAAATATAAGAGCAGATGATAAACTACAGTGACTGTACATACGAAAGGAAACCCCTATTTTAGACTTTGAGGCTACTTACCAGGTGCTTTTAGTTTGCAATAGTGGAATAATACATAATGGGTAAAATGCAGTGTATACATACAAAAAGTACACATGCCCGTTTTTCCTCCTTAGTATCATTTTGTTATAGCCTTTGGTTATGTGTCGTAAGGAATCATCGCCCCATTGTCAGTGTTGGAGCGACCTTGGACGAAGAGTAGCCAGGCGTGTCCACCTGGGGAGATTTGTCCCCTTTTTAATCGGGTCAAAATGAAAACCGCTGTACCTATCATTGTCGGATTAATAACTGCTATCTAGGCCAAAGTCAAAGAAGAACAACGTGACACAATACAATCCCAGTTGCTTATAATATAATATCATAATACAATCCTGTGTTTGGAGATCAGAGTTCTCCCATAAAACAGATTGTAAGTAATCAATTAATACGTGTTTTTCCTTCTTAAACACTCAGCTTCAGATGAAAACTGGGGCTTTTTGAGCTTCTTGATTTAAAAGGAGCGAAATTTTTTATTCTAAGTTGATACTGGTATTCTTGGTTTAAATGGCGGCAGAAAGCGCTTTGTCTGAGTGATGCAATTTCTTACTTTTGTAGTTCGAAGAATTTTTTTTATCTCTACTCTTTATGAAACTAATAAAAATATGTGTATTAGGGTCAGTGTTAAGTTTATTCGACAAATAATGTATAGATGGTAAATGTATAGGCCGTTTGTTAATTTTAACTGTTCATAATTGGTCCACGATAAAAGAAGAAAGCGTGCGTCAGGAAGGGAATAAAATATTTAAGACACATGAAGGCAGTGTTTTGCTGTTTATATATTTCGTACTAGAATGACCTCGTAATCCCGCAAATCGTGGTTCCAAAAAAATCCATAGAGCGTAGAATTAACATACACGGCCATAATGCGTGAAGTGATCTCACTGCATGGGGGTAAATCAATCCACCTAGCTATCTTCAAAAGAATAAAGTCCGTAGTAGGCGTATTTTCTACATTTCTACATAGCTCTAACATATATTGTTGAAAGAAATTAAATAAATTTGCTGCCTATCAAAGTTTCCAAAGATCACATTGAACAGATGTGATACAGCATGCATTGTAAGTATGAAAATGGCTTGAAGTCCCTTTCTAGTCTTCGAGTTTTTGACTCGGCGCCATTCAAACTGTTATATTGTTTTTTACGCGGCACCACAGCCTGCATCACTGAGCACGGTTACTAGGGAACACTTTAATTTCCAATACCGCATTGCTCCAAATGTACATTGAAATTGCCTCATATGTCGTTGACAGAAATGTGACATTTTCATTCCTCCTATTTCCCCTATATTTTATAAACCATGAGACACACTCTGATTGGTCAAAAATTAGCTTCTGTATTTGCTGCAGGATAGGGGAGCATGCATTGAAAACTTGCAGCACTGACGCTACAAAAGCATGAAGAAATCTTCAGTAAAGTAGGAGTTTGGTCATTGTTGTTTTTTTTTTTTTCACATGGCTGGCTGCAGTTCTGTCCTATAGGCTATTATGGACTCATGTTCCTAATCAAATTGACCAAAGTTATCTGCAAACAGGAGATATGATTGTGACACAGCGCATCTCCACTGGGTTTTAACTATCACATAGGTTGACCATAGCTCTTTCATACTGTCACATGGCACAGTAACGAGAATAAATACTTTGAAACTACTCAAACTGGAATTTTTTTTATTATATTCACAGCTAGGTAAGTGATTTACTTAAGAAACACGTTTCATCACTCATAATGCACGGAACGAGTGGTTCATCGTTTCAGTGCTAAAGTGGTCATGGATCTAGTTCTATGAGTAACCCCAATAATATACTATCACTGTCTGATTTGATGTTAAGTACATACGCACTAACGAAAATAACCGAATAACCAGAGAAATGAATAAATACTTACCTGTTAATTCTAGCCCTACCACCTATATCATCTGTTACAGACAACATTAGTCCACGTGTAAAAGTACAAAAATATATTACCTACAAATTGCCATTTTGGAGAAGTACTCATGACATTTTATGTCTGCCCAAAGACAACCTATAAGTCTTCCGTGATTGTATCATCGAAGACATAAATTGCTATGCAAAGTTGATATCCAGCTTTCCCCCTGCAAGTGGTTGTTTCAAAGCCAGGTGCAACTATTTTACTTTAATGAGTTGAATAACAATTCAAACTTTCTGGAAACTTAGATGTTTTTGTTATTTATCCCACGATATTAACAAATAGCGATTAGAAAAAAGTACATCATTTATTAATGCAATCACAAGGCAAATGGGACAAGAAATATCTGTATGTACGTTTGTATGATTGCATGTAAGGATGCAGAGCCTATGTAGGTACTTATTATATGCATTACAACCTCATTTATATTTAGGGTGGCTTTACATTATGCGTTACCAAAGACTTTTCTTTACATTTTGTCTGAAACATGTTGATTTATTTACAATTTGCGGCAGTAGAAATTTTCCTCATATTTTGCGTTGACTCGTCCTACTGCGGCTGTACGTATTTTGCTGTAGAAGACATGGATCTCTCTCTCATAAGCCGGTTTTTTGACGAGATGTCACCCCCTCTACAGAGGTCACTCCTCTATGCCGCACGTGTGGCATTTTAGTTTTATTTCCGCTATGGGAGGTCACCCTTACTTTCTTTTACGGCCGTAAGTATGATGCACTTCGGCTTGCTTTATGGGGGAGGGGGGGGGTGTACGTGTATAAATAGACAAAATAGATAGGCTCCTTACCTGACATCCTACTTTTTATGGATATATATATATATATATATATATATATATATATATATATATATATACATACAAGTACATATACATATACATATATTTATATATATACAATGAAACCTGTCAATTGTGGACACCCCTCGGCTGGCAAAAGTGTCCACAGTTGACAGGGGTCCACAATGCACAGGTGTTTTGAAACAAAAAGAACCTTTGTTCCTGGAAATAACCGTCCACATTTTATATATACTGAACCCCAATGAAAAGTATCCACATAAAAAAATTAACACATTAATTTTGTAAGTTACTAAGTACTGTGTGTGCATATATGCATGGTTTGGAGCCTACAACTTTTTAACTTTTGCTGGGTTGTTACATAATGCATGTGACTTTTGTGCACCGAATATGGCTTCTGACCACCACTCCTATTGGATGGCTAAACTGACCTGATGTTTTCAGTGGCTTTAAAAAGGGATGTTCAGCCAAGAAAAAAGCCAGTGGTCTCAGGTGTGTTGAGGCGATCATGCCGCGTCTGAGCCAAGGTCAAAGACACCATGCTTTGGGGCTTGCAGAGGGTGGAGTCCCAATCACTCAAATCGCACAAAGAATGGGGTGTACTCGGCGCACCATCCAACGACTAATTGAACGGCAACAAGAAACTGGATCCGTAGATGATCGGCCTAGGCCTGGCCGAGAAAGAGTGACAACACCTGGCCAAGACCGTCCCATCCGGCTGATGCACCTGCGAGACCGTTTCCGTACAGCAGCCTAAACAGCCCGCGAGACTCAAGGGGTGAATCACCGTCCTGTCAGTAGTTCTACTGTGGAGAGGCGACTGAGGAGCAGTGGCCTAACAGCCAGAAGACCTTACAGGGGTAACCTGCTGACCCAACCCAGAAGAGAAAGACGACTGCAGTGGTGTAGAGCACACTCCAGGTGGACTCGCCAGCAGTGGAATACCGTCCTTTTTACTGACGAGTCCCGTTTTTGTGTCAGCAGAGCAGATGGCAGAGAACGTGTGTGGCGCCGGACTGGGGAGAGATATGCAGATGCCTGTGTCCGTCAGGCAGATCGATGGGGTGGACCCTCTGTCATGGTGTGGGCAGGCATCAGCAACCGCTACCGGACACCCCTAGTGGTCATTCAAGGGATCCTCAATGCTAGGCGGTACATTGATGAGGTGCTGGAGCCGCACATGGTCCCATTTATGGAGCAGCATCAAGATCTGGCGATCTTTCAGCAGAACAATGCACGTGCACACTCTGCAAGATTAACAATGAACTTTCTCAATGAGAACAACATCAATGTCATGGAATGGCCAGCGTTCTCACCCGATCTGAGCCCTATTGAACATTTGTGGGATCAGTTAGGCCAAGGTATTCAACGGAGGACACCTAGGCCTACTACCCGAAACCAGCTGATCCAAGCTCTGCAGGAAGAATGGAATAATGTTCCCCAACACAGAATTCAAACCCTGGTCAGCAGTATGCGCCGCAGATGTATAGCATGTGTTGATGCTCGAGGTGGCCACATCCCATATTGAACAGAAAAATTTGTGTGACTTTCAATTAGGGCAGTTAATGACATTTTTTGCCTGTAAGTGACATTAATGTCGGTAGAGCGTGACATTATTTTTACGCCAGAAAAGTGAATGCTTTGTTAAGTTCTAAGCACGTCTAGGTATGAAATGTTTCAAGTATAAACAATAAAATACTTCAAAATTGGCATGTGGATACTTTTCATTGGGGTTCAGTATATTATATAAGTATATATGATATTATGTGTGTATATATAAGTATATATATATATATTTATATATATATATATTTATATATATATATATATATATATATATATATACATACATATATGTGTGTGCGTGTGCTTGTGTGTGTTTGCTTGTGGGTGTGTGTGTGTCTGTGTGTGTGGGGGGGGGGGACCATACAGTCTGCCCATCAAGTGGCAAGTCTAGCTTTGTTGTATTCCTGTTATCGCGCCTAATACGACAGATTTTTCTCATCGACGGGAACGCTGAGATAATTACTACCTGGAGAAAAGATAATTTGTGTGCCAGGAGCACACGCTGAGTTGCACACCTGTGCGGACCTAGTTTTAAATGTCTCTCGGCTTATTCAACAACCTTCTGGAGAACTGAGTTCCTTTTCCTCTTGAATTTACCCTGGATCCATCTTAAGAACTACTGGGGTCTGTCATGTTGCCTACACGCAAAATCCTGAAAGCCCCTGTTGGGAATTACAATTTTTCACTTAATTATGATAAACCCATAACAATATTACCATTCTATCTTTTCGAAAGCTCTATCTTTCTTTCCATTTGGGAGGTACTGAGGGACGTTAATTAATTTTTTTTCGGGAAAAAATCAATTCAGATTGACTCGTCCAAAATTTAGTGTTGTACTTGGTTCTGCACTGGTACAATTGACCTTGTGAAATAGCTTATGATACCGGGAAATAAGAAACGGCAAACGAAAATAGATATTTTTTTGAGGGAATAAGATTTCAAGCTTCGTTGCTAATAACAGAGGCATTAAGAGAGATTGACCGCACAATCTTGTCACAGGCAAATTTTGCAAAGAGCAGTACCCTGTAACTCTTTACTGATTACCTTATGACAGCAAGTCAACAGCGACAGCCGGAATTTGGGGTCACTAAGGCTTAGAACGTACGTTTGTATCTTAAGCATGAACGCTGCCCAGTAAAACTTTGGAATAATTGCATATTAACCCTTGGGCCGCCTGTGAAATCACACGACAAATTAAAAATATGACAAATATTGTTTGCTGACAACCTTGTTGAACTGGTAAATGTTAATTCTGATCGTAATATGATTTTGTCGAGAGGGTTTGAATGGCATATCGGGGATGTGGTTCAAGATGTGGTTCAAGATGTGGGTTATACCACTACACATCCCAGGTGAATTTGTCACAAAAGTCAGAGCAAAATGCATTAAAAAGTACCAGCGTCCAACAGAAGGAAACATTGATGCAGGCAACCGTGCTGTACATCCTCTGACCAAAAAAGTGTTCACATAGAGCTAATATATGTGTACAAGTCATGCACTTGTACCTCTGCTAATTGTATTTGGGGTTGGGATTAGGGTGGGGGTGTTTTTTGGCTTTTATTTTTTTGGGGGGGGGCGGGAGGATGTGTCAATTTTGCAAATGTGTCTAGTTCGATGACCATAGTGGCCGTGAGCTTTGCATTTGGTTGCTCAAATAAAAAGCATCGTTTTCGAGATTGATGCATTCTGTAGCTTTTGCGAGGTCTCTGTCCCATGATGACTCGATGTCAGTTTTTCAATAAGTTCATGCTACTGTTTACAGTGTTTATTATTTTTACTTTTTTGACATCTGTGCCTGACTTAACTTGTATTTTTTCATAGCATTGACGGGAAGTGATTTCAACTACACGGGTATCCGACCGTCGAGTAGTTCACTTAACCAGATACCCGTAAGGTATTACCCGACGGATCACAACATACAAACATACATATATACATACACATTTTCATATATTCATACATACATACATGCATAATTACATGCATACATACATGCCTGCATACATGCATACGTACATACAAACATGCATACACACACGCATACACAGACATACGTACATACATACACACACGCATACACACACACACGTACATACATAATTATATGCACATCAAAAGCAAAACAACGAGAAATTTAACAAATTTATCAAGTATAAATATTGAATATATTTGGTGATACATACTTTAAAGATAGTATTTTGATTAAAAAAATGATTAAGTCAATTGAAGCAAAAAGCACAGCAAAGAGCAATCTCTAATTTTATTCTTAAAATATATTTATTATAGAACTTTATTTCAAGCACATTAAACATGATATGCGATATTGCATATGCTTTTGAATGGTGTACTATGACTGAACACGGTGCATTTATCCGAGTCCTTCTGTTTCCTTCACCGGGCAATTGGATAGGAAAGTGTACCCCACATATGTGCCATAGAAGATGTAATGTAGGCTTGTCCTGGTTTGCAGTCCATGTAAAAGATATGGATCTGTACTTTTTAAAGTGATATTTTGCTCTAAAAGTTCACAAGGTCAATTGACATGCACATGGATGAAAACCGTAATCTGTGCTTCATATTATGGCTTTGATCCATGTTCAATATCAGTTTTCGCCTTAAACTTTGGTACAGAAATCTGTACTGTGCATAATTGCGTAAATATTGTCTATAAGCTGATGATGTACACATTAACAAATACTGACACACAAGCCTAGTTCTGTATCCAACTTTCACGGATAAATGTTAACCAACTGGGTGATCGCGTGTTCTAGTAGGAAACAAATTTCTCTCTCCCACCCCCTTTTATCCTATGGGTACCAGAGAGTACAACCCGACTGGTACCCGGTTTCCCGACTGTGCGCTACTTTATTTGTATATACCACATTTTCTTGTCAAGTTCGTATAGTTCAACAATTTTAAGCACGACTACACTTCAGTCTTTACGACCACTTGTTATTATAGGGTTTAACGTGTGTATCTTTGTGCATTAGGAGATTAAAGACACCCATGCCACAGGTAAGTATGGCAGGAAGAAAGCCACGTCTTCAGTATCAATGTATCGTGATCGTACATCATCCATTAAGAATGTTTAATATCACCGCCTCGTGTGGTTTTTATTGATATTTACTTGTTTTATTCATTTTAAGTTTCCAGTTTACTGTGTCTTAAAATTTTTGGATTCGGCCCTACAAACTTAAGAAATTGCAAAGCTAGACCGTTTAAAAGCCCCCTTTGTATTTACTCCGATACAATGCGGACAAGGCTTGTCTCTTGTTATTTTATATTGCATTCTTGTCTGTTCTTATTATTACTGACCTATTTCCGGCTCTTTGTGGAGATGTTAACCCGAACCCTGGCCAAATTGATTCCAAGTATCTTAATATCATTCCTATGGATGTTAAAAGCTCTATTGTGAACAACAAACCAGATTAAGGTAAAAGTCTTTGTAGTCATCATAATGCTAATACATTGTGTCTGAATTAAATCAAATTGGACCTTCGTGTTCTGAACACTGATGTATCATTGTCAGGGTTTAAACATCCGTATCGTCCAAATCGCAATAGGTATGAGGCAGGAGTAGCTCTAAAATATGTGGGTGACCAGGCCTTTTTTAAGGAGATACGTGGTCTTTATTAACAGGCAACATATTTTCTATGACAGAGTAATACTTTTATGGGTATAAATGTTTTTTGTCAGTACTTGGAACACACCGCTTCGAAAAGATTTTTAACTAGTATCGAATATTTTTAGATTCTTTTCATGACTCTAAGCCTCAACTTTTTAAGGAGAGTGCTCATGCGATTATTGTGTCGGGTGACTTTAGCATGCCAGGTATCCCGGGGTCAAATGGATCTTGTTTCTCACAGTCGGGGTGGCAATTCTTAATACATATAAAGGGCTTAACTTAACTCCGTTGGTTATCTATCTGACAAGAGGTCAGTCCCGGCTATATCTTGTTGTTGTTGTAAATTGTACGTCTGATGCGTCCACACAGCCCCCCAAAGAGGTGGGCTACTAAAAAAAAAAATAAATAAATAAAAAACAAAGCTTGTGCACGGGTTTCGCAGAAAGACACCACCTTTGTATTACCATTGCAAATTGCTATTTCAGCTGGACGATACAGCCAATAGAACATAGACGATGACACTAATCCGGTCCCCGACTCACTGCTAAAAAAGATTTGGCACAAGGTGATTTTATTATGCTTGAAGACCTAGTTCTGAATATACTAAAACGATTACAGATATCTAAGTGTGATGGTCCGGTGAATCTACCTGACAAAGTTTTTATCGTTGTTTGCTGCTTTTAATTAAAAAACTTTCACGAAAACGTTTTAATCTATGTCGCTTTTAATCATACTTTTCTAATAACTGGAAACAGGCCTTTGCCATTTGCTCATATAAGAAAGGTAAAGACTACCTTGTCCAAAATAACGTGGCGGTATATCTATTATGTTTACGGCAAATGTTTTCGAAAGTGTGGTATTCCAAATCATTAATGATTTCTTAAACGAAAACAATCTTACAGCGTGTAACTCAGGGTTTAGAATACTAAATAATACCACAAATCAACTCATTCATATAGTGCATGAGACAATCGGAGCCCTAGATAGAGTCAAGAATGTTAGATTAGTGTTTTTAGATGCATTAAAGGCTTTTGACAGAGTTTGGCATGGCGCCATTATATATAGGTTAGAAAGTATGCTAAAAGAGGCCCACTCGTAACTTGGATTAAGTCGTATGTAACAGATGCAACACAAAGGGCGGTTGCGGAAGGTGCATCGTCAAACCTGGTATGGATTGAGTCTGGGGTACCAGAGGGGACCCTTGCCGTTTTTTTGTATTCATTAACGATTAAGTGGATGATATTTTGTGCAAAATTACCTTTTTGCAGACGACACATCACTTACGGGGGTTACAGAAAAGCCCGATACAACTGCAGTTAGTTTCAATAAAAATGTGTTGCTAGTTCAGTAATGGGGTAAAAATGAAAAATGGATTTCAATCCTGATAAAACAAAGTAAATGATCAAATTTCCAAAAAGTTCAACCATCAAAAGTTCAAATTCATTAGTAAACAATTAACATGATTAATACAGTGCAAGATCATCAACATCTTAGTCTTATCCTTGCCTATAATCTTTTGTGCGACTGTCGTAATTAAGTCAGTATGTAAAAAAGCAGATGCACCCGTGGGAAATATAAGACTATGGATGTATAGATTAACTCTGAAGACCCTTGAAGTATATATATTTCACCTTTTTCGCCGATGTTTCAATACGCTGCTCCTGTCATCATACTCATTGATAACTGAGCCGTCAAGAGTACTGAAATGCTGGGACCAGTGCTATATGGAGAATCACTCTTGGTTTTTGAAGGCATGAGACCATCGAGCCAAGTAAAAGTTGGCCAGCTTTCGTTGACAGACATAATTGTTCAAAATTAACTCTCTACTTCAAGCTGGTCAGGTCGACTTGTCTGCCTTTTATGAAAGAATTAGTACCAGATCAAAACAATGTAAGGCACAATTATCAGATACGTAACATACATGCCAGATTTGAGTGTCTTGCAAAACAAAACTTTAGCAAAGAGGTATATTTCCTCTATAACCCAGGCTTGGAATTCTTTACCTCTCTGGTTTCGTAATGCTTCGTCGTCCTTTAAAAAGTCATGTCAAAGCCCTTTCGTACTCAATCGGTTACGTGTCTAATTGAGTTTTTTCATTTAAAAAAATCTTCTGTTCTCTCATCAGTTGGTTGAAACCCAAGCGTGCAGCTGTTGTTTCAAACCCGAAACTATAATACATTACCTTTTACAGTGTCCACATTGCGCAACCCAAACAGAAATACTTTTGGCACGGGTCATTGAAATTCCTGGGCGAAACAAACTTTTCTTCACATATGCAAGTTTGGATAATATTGGTAAAGTTAAATTATGTCTATTTTGTCGGGACAATTTGTCCTTTCCTTGTAATTGTGAGATTTCTGAAGTTACATATCTTACTTTTTGTAATACAACGTTTCTTCAGACTCATACTTAACGATCATGATACCGAGGACATAGACAAATATGAAGTTCGATTGCATGCTTAAATTGGATTACATTTCTTGCTTGTACCTTTTACGGTGAATCTCGTATGTCTCTTTGTCGCTGTCTATTACCATGAATTATTGCATTGAATGCATAATGGTATATTGTATCTATTTGCACACGAAGAGAACACGTGCAATGGCTTCCGGCTATTTGTCTAATCTTTTATAAACAAATAAAGTGTATTATACCAACCAAGAGTAAATATCACTTTCAAGCGCCAGGAAACTTGGCCCATCGTGATCATCTCCGCCCACGAAAGATATTATTTAGATGATCGGCACGTACCATAGAAATCGATTTAAAGCGTGTTCGCTCCAATCTACAAAAGGCGCCCCAATTAAAATTGTCTTTTGCTTTGCCGAAATTGCAAGTTTTGTGTTGATAGAAAACATTTGTGATGCCAATTGTAAATAAACCCTACCTCTTCGAAGATTCCGGTTTACGGATTTCCTCTGCTCGGAGTCAGCGCATTGTTACTGACTCTCCCTCTGTCAAGGCAATGGTTAAATACCAAAACAGTCTGAAAAGTCTGAAGATCATCACAATAAAGAAGAACAGTAGCTTTGATGTGATTGACACCAAAAAAAATCAAAATTGTGTTTACGTAATTTTACATAATTTGTATACACTTATGCAAATGTAGATCAATAGGTATAATCTACATTTGTTTGTCATCATATGCGTGAACAAGGTCATCTCACAGTCAAAAGGAGATATTTTTCAATTTTCTTAATGGTTTACATGTATCTCTTTGTTTTATAATTGTGCCGAGTTTAATGAGATATAGTGCTGCCTTTGCTCACCGGCTGCAGCGGTTCATGGAAAGTGATTTGGTCCCCGTGAGAATAATGCATTTAAAAATAATATTTAGAACAGATTGTTTATACTCTACACTCGTTCAATAAACTTCTGCGTTACAAGGCCCTTTTCGTGTATTAAGTACTCGCAGACAATTCTTGTCACTCTATTCGCTTTGTGTTATACACATAACACGTAATATTAGCATGTCGCCATTGCCTCTTTGCCACAACTAGGGAACTATACATAAACGGTGAGTGAAATTAGCGGCGACATTACCGCTATGAAGGATAAAGACGCATTCGATGCTCACGTACTATTCTCCAGAGAAAGACCTGAACAAATACCCTGAAGCTCAGGCACTGGACTAAATTCTACAGAAAGTCTTTGTGACCTTTTTTGGTCGCTCATCCGGTAATTTCCCACACCTTGATTTATTTATTGGAGGAGGCAATGATACAGCAGGTCACCTACCAGCTACAAACATTATATACAAAATACCAACAACAAAGCACTGGAATCTGCTGCACTGGTTACGGACACACGGAAATTTCCATCCCTCTCTGTCATTAAAGTTATTTCCCTTTCGCATGTTCAGTTGTTTCCCACGAGTGTGGGTACCAGTGTGTTTGGCAGATCCAACTGTTGGGTATCCATGTAGGACAAATCAGAACCGATAGTCCTCGTATTTCCTTCTATTGTCTTAATCTTTGCTTTAGTCACTTAATTATCATAATCATTGTATGCCACGATTCTGTTGTACAGTATGAATTTTGTGGTCTCTGTTTGACAATCGTGATTAGTGTATACCATGCACTTATACTTCGACAGTTTAATACTTCGATCACAAGGTAAAAGGCGAATACGTGGGGTGAACTTGGACAAAGGCGACAAAGTTAGCCAGTGTGTTGACTTCCCTCACATTGTGTTATCATGCAGAAAGTATTATCAACATGTACGTGCGTACATATAAAGTGTACCAATGGGGTACACTAATTTAGATGTAAGGAAGGAAATATAACGGAGAGAGAGCGAGAGAGAGAGAGAGAGAGAGAGAGAGAGAGAGAGAGAGAGAGAGAGAGAGAGAGAGCGAGAGAGAGAGAGAGAGAGAGAGAGAGAGAGAGAGAGAGAGAGAGAGAGAGCATGCAATGACAGTTACCCGCTACATCGTGCTTGTCTGCAAGAAGGGATTGGCTAACCCCTTGACTCCAACACAAAATAGGTGACACAGTGATGTTAACCTGGTCAGGACGGTTGTGTCCCTACTTGTTCCCCAATACATACTTAATTAAGAAATAAGTATCTTCAAATTCGCGAACTAAGTACCACCATACAGAGCCAATCACGTCTAAAGTCGATCTACTTAAGTCAGACAAGTCTGAATTATTATTGGAATCCCAGATTCGTATTCCTCGTGACCTTGCATTCAAGTACCAGTATGCCTACACTTCGACAGAGAATACCCCAGGTCAAAAGCTTTTCTCGGCGTGCATTGGGCGCATTGCGCCCAATACGCCCCCCCCCCAAAAGCTGTTGACTCAGTCCAAACTTTGGCACTGAAAGAGTTAATGTCATTACAATGTATGCGAATCTCAGAAAAAAGAAACAACCCCCAAAAACAAAAGGCGAAAGAAATTCCCCCGTCCAATGAAAAAAAAAAAAACAGAAAACCAGACAAAGAAAAAGAAAAAGTAAAAGAAAAAAAAAACAATAAAGCCAAAAAAAAAAAGAGAAACAAACAAAAACAAAACAACCTCCCAAAATAAACGAAAAAAAAAAAAAAAAACAAAACAAAAAACAAAAAGCAACCCCCCCCCCCCACACACCAACCAAAACAGGATCGCGTTAGTTATCAAGTTCTGTTGATTGTCAGTCCAACCCAGATATAATGTCATGCTTTGAAAACAGTGAGGCAAATGCTCTAAGTCTTATTCTTTATTTTAATACACTATTAAAATCGCTAATAGGTTACAATGTTTTGAAAGTCTAGAAACAAAATGAAAGACTAAAAATCCAGTTCGTCAATAAATGTTCAGACGAATTAGTTCGTGGTTCTACAATGCCTATAAATAGATTATCTTTATATTTTAATCATTGCTCTACGTTGTAAACATGTCATATCATTTAACTGCATTTTGGCGTCGTGGTTATGACAAGAACAATGAGCTTTCTGATAGCGCTTATCGTTGCCATAGGAGGTCATACTTTGTGAAAAAAAAGTTAAAAGGACATATAGCACCCACTTTTGGTAGATACGCGATCATTGAATGATCCTATGTGATGGGACATGTGACACATAGAACGCTACTTCCTTTTATTATCGCATCTTCTTATTGTCACTTGGTGCATTTTCACCATTTTATTTTGGTTTGTATTCTCATTATCAATCATATATCAGGCTTTTGTTAGATTGATTCTACCGGTTGCGCGTCTCGACCACCATCGTTCCTATAATTCTAACCCTAGCTTATAAACAGAGATACTTGGATAAATCACGGTCATGTCATGTGTTTTTTATTCTCGCCTGAAACTAGGGAAGATGTGGGGATATGAGGTCAAGCAAATAGTATATCTTAAATTCATTTATTTTTTGTTGGGGGGGGGGGGGTGGGGGTGGTCTTTACAATCTGACCATAGTTTGAGATTGCTTTTTGAGCATCAAAATTGTTATCGTCGGTAAGAAAGAGTCAAGCTGGGGCTAATGTTAATCTACAGTCAAATATTAAACTATGTATAGCACCATCATACCACTTCCCTTTGTAATGATGGGAGTTATTGCTGAATTTGCGCAGTTGTATAACCAAGTGGCGGATGTCGACAAGTTTGTGTGGATCCATGTGCGCTTGCTTTCCCAGTTTTAACTCTTTGCTCTTCCAAATAAGACTAGCTTCATAGTAATTTATTACCCTCAGAGTGGTTTCACTCTGACGAAGAACGTTATTGACCAAGGGCGTATTAAGATGTTTAGTACGTCTACACGTTTCTTCGATTCATCGATCGATAACCTGGCTGACTGACAAATTGACTAACTGGTTGGTTTATCGATTATTTGATTGATTGGTTGTTTGCTCAGTTCATTTTTTCCTGGTATCCCTATTCAACCAAGGTGCGTTCTTCTGTTCCCGACATTATATGAGATAAAATGTAACATGATAGCCAGACAGAAGGACAACACAATATTTCAGGAAATACAGACAAGCCACAGTCAAATGGATTGCCAGCTATTAGGACCTTGTTGGTATAGATATATATGGCTAGCGTACGAAAATCTATTTATCCCGGATAATCATGATTAACGGAAAACCGCCAATTCGCATGATGCCTCATAAATATGCGCAAAAAAATACAAAAATTTACAAAAAATACAGTAAAAGCATGATAACATCAAATATACAATTCTTAAAATTGTCCATGTATGACGAACTAAATAAAACTTTGATTCAAAATTCCGAAAATGCCTTTTACAATATAGAAATTTAAAACTGTCACAGATTTCGCTGAGCAATGATCAGCAGGAAAGGCATTCCATACCCTTTGACCATTATATCTAAAACTGCGTGTGTGATTGTCTGTAAATTGTTACGACCAGCATCTATACTATAAGCGTAGTTAACAAGGAATTTGCTATAAGTGTTTGCCTTTTCTACAATATACGTTCTGCGAGTAAGCTGACGTTGAAACCGTTTTCTGTCTCGCAGTATTGCAAATTGTTAAATATGTCCAGTTAATATGGATTGGTGTCTTTGGTTCTGTTTACTATATACTTTGAAATCATCTAAAACTGTTATTTGCAGGAAAAACAATAGAATAATGGGTTTTTCACTCCGCATGTTTTCAGTGCAATATATCATGTGTTCGTATGGATAGATATGCAAAAGCACCACGTCAACCACTGAAGTAAAGGTTCTAATGATTGTACAGAGCAAATTTGTACATGATAAGAAATTATCCGGTCATTTTTCAAGGCATGAGTCAGCCAGTTTGTGTGGTAAACTCAGCCGCTTTGCACAAGGACATGCCCCATAAATCTTTTAACAAAGGACATATTAAGCTGATTAGCTTCATATGGAAACTCCATCAAAATATGCGAGTGGAACACAACCTTTATTGAAAAAGATAAAGCGCGTCAGATTTGAAATCACTGATTGTTATGCACAGCCTCAGGCTGGAGACTGTCAGAAAACACTTGGAGCGGGAGCAGTCAAGCCTTCCTGCCGCGTCCTTTGACCCTCAATATACTACTTTGCAGATGTTTTTGTGATATCAACGCCCCATTTTATGCGTTTCTCCTCCTGCTCAAATGACTTTGTAAGTGCAAGGTAGCCGTTATATCCCGAGGAGTCAACTGAGCGGGTTCGATTGCTTCATTGACGGCTTGTGATCATTTATTGCAGAAGTCACCGAAACGATAAGCCAAAATTATACACAGAGGTAATAGTCAGTTCAATTTTTAAAGCATTTGGTCTTAATCGAGGAAAGATAGCTGGGTACAGACTAGGATAATCTAGCATTTTGAAGTCTCACTTTCAGTCGTGTTGCCAAATTCACGCCTTTGAGTTTCATCTTGGGTCCTAAAAGTCAGGCTAAGGATCAGGCAATTTTCACCAAATGGGCTCAATATTGCGGAGGCTGGAACGGTTAGGATACCCCGAAGAAAAACTGCGTTATAAATTGAGCCTGCCTTCTCTTTCTAGAAAATCAAGTTCGCCTCAATTCCCCAAGCAAATGGTGAGTGTTACCTGAAGCACACAATGAAGACTTCGTTTACCGTGCAATAAAAATGTTCAATCACATAAGGATTGTTCACAGTGTTTATCATTTCCGTGAGAATACAAAACGTTTTCTATATTGTGTACAGCCAGGCGTACACTGTAGATAATGATATTAGAGAAACTCCTCCTTTGAGAGGCCACATCAATGAAACCACCTGACTCTTAAGACCACATTTGTCATATCCTGACTGCTATCCTTCCTTATATTATTTTACCGTCATTAAGAAATAGCCTTGTGTGACTACCTTTGTATGATCGCTAGGGGTAGTTTCTTAAAAGAAGAGAATGCCGTCATATCCCTTCAAGAGTTTATCTAGGGAGATTTAGGACTTGTGCTTCAGTATACGAAAATAATAACCATGCGAGTGAGACCTTGCATGATTTGGATTTAATTTTTTTTATTGTGCGGTAACAGTGGTCGTTTTTTCACCTTAATGTACGCCAAGGCTGCTCCAACTTTTTTAATGAGTCGTACTTTAACATTTATTTCCTATTGAAAGTTAACTTATTGCTACCACAAAAGTCCAATAGAATAAGTGTCCGTTTCAGTGAATTTACTTATTCTACACTCATATTCATGCATGCACGCATCTGAATAACGGAGTCCTAGTTTCAACCTTGTTAATTCCTTGTTTTTCCCTTAGAGCAAAGTTTGGAGCTGTCGCAGGGTTGTACTTGGTCTGGGTGTGCATAATGTGGTACTGGTTATTAGCAATGGTTATTTGATTATCTTGCCAGCACTCAGAAAGCTCATGGAGTCCACGACCCGCTTCCCTCCACGTACTTTTTGTACACTAGCAAAAATTATGAAAGACTCCTAACAAGAGGGCTAGAAGACGTTTAACTACCAACAAGTAATCTCAGAAACAGTTTTTTCGTGTCAAGAAAGCAAGTGAGATTTGGCTGATTGAATTGGAGATGACTAACAGTTTAGAGGTATGCCTCCAAATCAATCCATGAAGTGCTGTGAATCTTGGGAAACTTATTGCGGATGAATAGACATGTTGCATTTTCACATCGAAAACCATCAAGAAATACCCAGCATCATAAATATTGTCTGCTATTTTGTATGGTCAAGAATGTTTCGTCAAGAATGATAGAAGCGATTAGCCATTGGCTTGCTTCAGCTCCCACTGAGTGCAATGTGCCAATGAAGGCCCTAGAAAACATGTGCGGTCAGACTCCAAACTGTATTTAAAATTTTTGCAACACATTTCTGTAGGGTATTTCAATCCAAAGTACAGCCTTTATATGTTTTAAAAAACCCCCGAAAGTTTGTAATAAATAAAGAATATTTCTACCGGTTTAAAACCACCATTCGTCTTTTATGGTTGACTGGGTGTCTCAGGTCAGGAGTGAAATTTGTTTCTTCGCATTGGTACTGAAAGATGAATGTTGATGTTTTGTAACTCTCGAATCTCTTTGCTGTTATTGTAGGCTTGAAATGTATGAATATGTGTCGCGTTTTTCTAAACAATTTGCCCACTAATTAAAAGCAAATGTGATTTTCTTATAATCAACTACATAATTATCACCGTTTCTTTCATATAATTGAAAGTATATGCATCTGAATAGATGTTGATAGCAAATTCGTGGCACCTCGATCCTACGCTAGCGCTAACAAGGGTGTCTTATATCTATATCTTTTTACGTCGGTACCTCTTCAGATACTGTATTTGGGGTTCCAACTTGTCGCAGCGGCACATCAAAATCATAGACATCAACTAAGTTTGACCAACGATGGGATCAATGTTTGGCAATATGGTACGGGTTGTTTTGTTCACAGCACACTTTTGGGTCTGCCGTACACGTTAAACATCGATGTAAAACTGGCACTGGTCCAAATATCACTGTAAAACTGGCTCTGGCCAAAACAGTACCGTAAAGCCGGATCTAGCCAAAACACCACTGTCAAGCTGGTTCTAGCGTTTTAACGAAAAAGGCAAATTCAAATCTTTATTTGACTCTCAGCACACGTTCTAAACATCAAAATCGGCCCAAAAAGGTAATTGGAGACATATGCAAATATATTACTATCATTCTTGGACGTGTCACTTTCGAAATGTAACATTATTATTATCGCGTGTGAAGAACTTATTATGCGTTGATAGTTTGCGAGATAATGCAAGACCTAACAAAAGCTTCTAAGTTAACGAGCATCAGCGCCCCGAAGGAGGATAAGCAGAAACATATGTGGACTCAGCGGATTCTCGTGACCAGTAATCATTTATGTTCCGGGATACATGTGACATGTATGTGTACTTTGCCACTGAATTGCCATTTACGTTTGTGTCTTAACCATTGTTATGCTCGATGATTTTATCTCAGGGTGATTCTGTACCCACCTGAATATATATATATATATATATATATATATATATATATATATATATATATATATATATATATATATATATATATATATATATATATATAATATATGTTGAATGTGAATCTAAAAGGTACAGCCTATACGTTAACCGTCGATTACAACTTACAAGTTGCAAGTCAGTTACGCTCGAAAACCCTGTGATATGGGGCCCTACGTCTGACCGATGTTTAGACAACATTCATTGTCCTTGACGGCCATGCTTTTTTAGCTTGAGCCTACCAGTACATGACAGGCACATAACGTCAACACTACTAAAACTTTTTCATGCGGACAAATGTCCTACATGGGCTCTTCACCCGAAACAGATTTTGTCCACAGTAGACAAATTTAAGCGTATTTGAAAATGAAATAAAAAGTTTGACTTAATCAAGATACCGCTTGTATAAGTTTTGAGTAGTACAAACACTTTACATAATCGCAAGATCCGTTTTTATCAGATAGATGAGTTGAAGGACGATATATGGGTGGACAAACGGATGGATCTCTAGAAAGATTATATTTGACGTCGGCATGGTCAGTTTTATAAAATGGGAGCCACAATCTCCATGAAGCTCTTGCTACCCACAATAAATACACCAAGATAATACAAAAACATTTATCTTAAAGTCAAATATTATGGCCTGGCAACGCAAATGTAATCATATAATGGTATATCAAAACACTGCCTAAAAAGAGAGATAGATAACCAACAGACATGGAAATATACACATGATACGTGATAGTAGGTTACAAGGGATGCTTTTTTAGGGAGGTGGGGGTAGGGGTAGAGGTCATGTATACTGGCATTTGGGGACATTGCATTTATTTATAGATGTATTTAAGACACCAATATCTATGATTTATATCAAAGGTCAAGCTATTCCAAATTCTTGCCCCTCGATGACAAATCGATCCCAGACCACGTTTTTCTGAATTGTAGGGTCGAACTTCAAGTCTCAAAGGATCACGTCAACTCTAGGAAAGATAATTTTTAGGGTCAAAAGATCTTGAGTGTATTTTGGTAGTACACCATGTTCGGGTTTAGATGTTTCAAGGAATAAAATTTGTTTATCTGTTCCAACGGCATGGAGGTTAGCTTTTTAAAAGAAGTTGTTGTGGGGCGTTTTATAATTTTGTGCATAGCTCTCGGGGCTTTTTCTTGTAGTTTTCCGCTCCACAGTTGAACCCAACAAAAGGACAACACTGAAAATGACTCAGAAGAAACGTTTGAAACGCAGCATTTTACTGTCTGCTTACTGTTTTCGGGAAGTGTTTTGAGACATGTTGTGGGACTGCTGTTCTGCAAATTTTACTTCCTTGTTTAATGAATGAACTTTTGCCGTACGGATTGACTGAAGAATTTCAAATTGAACATCTTCCAATATATCTGATTGATGTGTTTCAGTATATGTGTAAAAACGCCCGGTTGTCTTCACATGGCGACACTCTGTTCAGAAAGAAATCTAATTCCAGGCACTTCATTATGTGTTTGTAAACACACATTTGTCTTTAAATGGCGATACCGTGATACGAATGATATTTCACTCAGGCTGCTTCATTATGTGCACATAAACGCCAATTTGGCTTGACATAGATGCCCCCAAGCTGGAGATATCCTAATTAACATACTTCATTAAGTGTGTATGAAAGTCCCTTTTTCTTTATACAGATACCCCAGTATGAATATCTAATGTAAGATACCGGTACTCATTGGATGCGGAAAGAGCCATCATCTTTATACAGATACCCCAGTATGAATATCTAGTGTAAGATACTGGTACTCATTGGATGCGGAAAGAGCCATCATCTTTATACAGATACCCTAGTATGAACGATACACAATTTAAGATATCGGTACTCCATGCATGTATAAAGCCCAGTATAAAGCCCGCGTTAAGTTGTGGGCTAGTGTCATACCTTGATAAGTATGGCTTTCTGTCTTGAGTATTGCAGAGTTGGTGAGATTTAATATTGGGTGATTTACTTTAATACGTTTACAGGTGAACAGTTGTTCCAAACTTCCTCAAATGAATCCCCATAGCTCACATCCTCAGCGATTATGTTCATGATTCCTAACGTTATTCAGTGGTTGAGTATATCATACTTCCCTGTTTGTAATCGCAGTGTCCCACTGTCTTATTGCCTGTCCTATACTGTGCGTTTTTGCATATACAGTTTGGGTCGTTAATGTGCTGGAGACCCTCTTTATTAGTACCTTATGTACTATTGGGCCACCCAGAATGAATAAATATATATCGCCAGTGAATTAAAAACTAACGGTGACAATACAGAATACTGAGGCATGCAATTGCACCTTTTCCGCGAGGACCTTTGATTATGTGTATGTTTGTTCAGTGAAGGATCACACGTGTGGCACGAAATTGATAATTGCAAAATCTCTGCAATATGTTACTGAATAAGTCATGTACTATTGTCTACTAGGCAAGGACCTAGAGGTCTTTGTTAGTGACAACATTTGTCTTAGAAAATAAATTTAATCCCAATAGTATGAGGTGGAACAAAACATAATGGGCAATTTGAGTGTATGTGGGGTCACTATCAGCAGTAATGCACACAGAACAAATACACACCAGGTATTCGAGTCTGTAAATCTGAATTAGAATAGTTTAACTGCGCCATACCGGTAAAACACTCATTGAATATTTATACCTATTGGGATAGTGCTACTAGACTCTATCCTGTTTCATGCTATTCGAAAACCTGCCGAAATATCATAATCGTGCTATTTCGGGATATAATATAATGCTTAACGAATACATTTATCTACCGGAACATTGTTACTTCACTCTATATGATATAATAGGCAATGGACCCGGACTGTCATAATTGCACTCTATCGGGTACAATTCTCTCTGAATAAATAATTCTATGGTGTGGAATTGGAAGATAGTTGCTAGTTCTAGTAATTGGCAGAGTATCTAAGTTGTTTCTTGCCAAATGATAAAGCAATTATTGTTGTTTGTACGAAACGGTAACTTGATGCCACACTAGAAGATAATACTTAGGTGTAGGCAACAAATATATCTGTCTGCATGATAACTTCAATTATTGTCAGAATGGGTATTAGATACTATGGATAGGCGAATGAGACCTTGTCTACGCTAAGGATGTCAAGTGGGAGTACGAAGATGATATCTGATTTGTCTCAATATCCATTTATGTGATATGATACGAAGGTTCAATATCTATCCAAATAGCAATGCATTGCCTTAAATTAAGAGCCCAATTCACCGGTATAACATATTTCTTTTGTTAATTCGACAGGAAGGATATTCCCCATTAATTAATACTGCCTTATTCTCTAAAGTTTAATCTTTTTTAGTGCCAGGTTGGCGCTAAGTCAATAGCTTTTCTGTTTGGAAGCAATGACCACAAAACGCGCCGAGTTAAGCTGTTGATCCCGACCATTATATTCTCTGGAACTTTAGGCATGCTGGTAGCATAGCCATACTGGTACTTTATGCGTGCTGGTTCTTGAATGAAATGCCTATTCACAAGGATTATGAATGTAGCATTCTTATTATAATTGAGAAAGGTTCATCTTGGTTTCTATTTAAGTCACAGTTTGCATTGAAAGGCTTCAGCTGCTTGCTTGGAGATCTATACCCAAACCCAGACCAAGAACACTCTAGTTCATGTACTATGCCCTTTCGCGATACTCACGAAACTAGTTATACGGCGGAGGATACAAACACAAACAAGTCAATATCTCCTGGACGCAACTTGAAAAGGAATAAAAAGTGCAGTACGCGTGCAAAAATGAACATCTAGAGCTTAAGATGTATTTTCTTGCACATTTAGTTATCCTTCCGCTTTACAGTTTCTTTTCTTTTTCAATTTGCCATCACATTTATCCAATACAAAACTGGTCTTGATGCTGAAATTAAACTCAACAAATAATATATATTATAGTTCAAATTAAATTGAATTGGTTTACAATCACTGCAGAAAGAGTTCTTCAATATAAATTAAAGTGACAGCACATACACGGGAGACGCCACAGTCTCTGTTAACGTCTCATGGGAAATGCAAGGCATTTTCAGTATAAATCTCTGGCAGCCATCAAGAGTCAAAGTAGTTGCCTCACGCGACCTCAGTCAACTGAAAGCAGCTTTTACGCAACAAAAATATACATCGATGTGCAGTGCATATATATATATATATATATGGGAAATATAAACTTGGTTTTATTAATGGAGGAAATGCGAACGAATAAGCGTCACAAGATAAAGTCTTTGCAACAGCTTACATTGATGGATCGACATCCATATGACACTTAACAAACTCATATCGAAATTTGGTTGCATGGTTGGCTGAGCGGCAATACGCTCGCATTTCACTTTTGCAATTCGGGTTCGACTCTGCGCTTAAAGAGCAATAAAAATCAGTGCTGTGGAGAATAACTTCAGAGCCAGGCTGATTCTTGCCAAGAATAGTATTTATCCTCTTGGTCAAGTGTGAATATTGCAAAAGGGTAACGGTTGAAACTGAACCTTGCGAAAATAGCATTTGATCTTCAAGATTAAGGTAAAGTCTCGCAAAAGGGATAAGTAACGGATACCCCAGATTAAGTGTGCGTGTACCGAGAACAGTTGAACCCCTAGATTAAGAGCGAGCCGGGGGAAAAAGGCTATTATTGACTTCCTCGTCTTGGGGAAAGGATTAGCATTGGTCTGCCTGGATTAAAGCTTAGTCTTGGGAAAAAATATTAACAAGGATACTTTTAGATTAGAGGTGGGCATAGGCAATAAGGTCAATATTAATTCTTGTAGATTAAGATAGATTCTTTAGGAAAAACATGGCTTATCACTAGGGTGAAAAAAAAACCTTTTTAGGATATGCGCTACCCTGGCAGGTGCCACTGGCAATCTCATACCAGAATTTTTGCTCATTCGATGCACTGATCAGATTAGAAGGAACATACTACTCTGGTTTGAACATTTAATATGCAGCCCGTTCTCAGTCATTTGTTCCTGCTAGAAAAGAAAAAGGGCAAATGGTACAACAAATAAGATGATTCCCTAAAAGTGCATTAAAAATACTTTTCCAACTGAAGCTGTTGGACCACGGCAGGAGATGTCGTTATACATTTCCTTTCTTTCCGTCTCTTTTGCCACATGCGATACAAATTGTGCAAGCGAAAAAACACTGAAAAGTAATTCTTATTTCATGCAATTTGAATAAAAATGAATATTTTCAATTTTACATTTAATTTGGTTTGATACTCTTTAATGAGGAGTCACTTTAGGTATAAGGTATTCCTCCCCGGAAGAAGGAAGGGGCGGGGAGAGTTAGTGGAACTCGTACCCTATGTAGCCTTGATCTGTTTGTGGTGGACAAAAAAAGCAAGTCAGGCCCACTTCAATAACGGTAAGTTGAAGTTCCTTTTCACAATTGATTACCTTCTATGTGAAGGAACATCAGTTTTAACCTTGTGCAAGATGAGCCAACTGCTTCCCGCGGCACAATTCAGCCAGAAGCGCCGACATTTTTCCTTGACTAACGGCATAGTATTCTTATTGAATGAAAAGACGCAAACCAAAGTTTCGACACCAGACACTTGCTGGTTATTGTACTTGACGAAAATCTACACCGAGAAATGGGCGTGAAGTTTCTCTGGGTTAAACCTGATGAAAAAAAATGGCCTCCTGGATTTCGTAGTTTTACAGGTGTGTGTGTGTATTTGGGGGGGGGGGGGGTGTGCTTCCCAGACAAACTGCGGCAAAAGACACTGGCAGCTACCTAGTCTTTGACTCACATTTCGTTGTTTATCTTTTTGTGTATTTTCTAGGTAAGCTTGAAGTATATTTTCAAATTTGTGATATTAGATCCAGCATGACCGCATTAAATTTGATTGGATAGTGCTTTTCTCAAACTTAGTGTAGGCTGTCAAAGACTTCCAAAATCCCATGTGACAAAAAATTGTTGATACTCTGGAAGTCAAAAATTGGATTTTTATTCAAAGGATCTATTTATTTGGAAACAATGAACGCGTAGAATAATGCTTTGTGATATATATGGATCTTGACCCTCTTACTCCTGTTGCGGTATATGTTGTAGAACAGGTAGCACCTTAAGGGAATAGAGTATTCTTGCCATAGAACTATGACTGGTAGCCATCAAGGCTTGTGTTTTAATCTAGTTGGACGACAAGATTTCATGTTTTATACTTAAATCAAATTAAATGTCTACACAGATTTATTCGTGATTAGTCTGTAACAAAATATGATTAATGAGATGATAAAAAGCAGGAAACCAAATAAGCCAGTGCGTGTGTGGACATCAAAGAACATTGATTTCTGAGCTTTTAACTCATCAGTTTCCAAAAGAATAAGTGTGCCCAAAATTTGTGATCACGTTGTTGGAAGCCAGGATCACGCCTAAAAAAACTATTCCCTAAACCTTCGGTAAACCCATGAGACATTTTTTGTAATGTTAAAGGGGATTGTCGGAAACGAAACGCGAATATCATGAGTTGCGTTACAATGCCAACGTCATGACAGGGCCGCTGTGTGTGGAGCAAGTTTTTAAAGGAAGTGTATCTGTTAAGTCCGAGTTTGCTTACGTATATCACTGAATTGCCTCACTGCCATCAAACACACATGAAACCTTTAGCCGAGTAATAAAGGCGAAGATAAAGTAATGCAATCAGTAAATAATATATCCTTTGAGCAGTTAGTAATTACAGCAAACAATTCGTGAGCTAGCGATAACTAATTAAATTTACAAGTATAATCAGTTCTTGACTTAAGCGAAATAAATGACTCAGTGGTTGTGAATATAGACAGTTGTCCATTTACCAATGTGAATACTTCATGGGTTATAAATATAAACAGTTCATGAATAGCATTACAGATAATTCAACTCAGAAGTCTCAAATAAAAACGGATCTTGAGGAAATGATGTAAACAATTCTTAAAATAAGACTCAGGGCCTACCGACGTAAACAATTTAGGAGTTCAAAAATATCGACAAATCAAAGCCCTAGTATTGAAAAATGTACAATTGGCGTTACTCTCGGTAAATGGTTTCCACAAATATAACTAATCAAATGGTACTATGCATTAGGCTGATATGTCATTGCTATAGTGTCCATTTTATGAATTCAAGCATACTTAATATTACAAGTTAGAGAGATAAATAGTGTTTGGCAGAAAAACAGAGTCTAGGTGTTAAGTAACTTTGATATATATATATATATATATATATATATATATATATATATATATATATATATATATATATATATATATATATAGAGAGAGAGAGAGAGAGAGAGAGCTAGATAAAAAGTGTTTTGGCAAAAATACACCGTCTAGGTGTTAAGTAGCTTTGATATATATATGTATATAGTCCAGCGGATAAGCCACAAAAATCCAGAGAATTGTTCAAATTTTGATAAAAGCGCCAAAATTGGCACATAAGTAGATTTTTGTATGAAAATTCATATAAAAGCGAGACCCAAATTTAATTTTGCCTTAAACAGGCTTAAAATGGGAATCAAAGATGGCCGCCATAAGGAAATTAATGTTCGTAGAAATATCAGGCGAGCATTTCTTAATTGTCATTTTACCATCACTTAAGAGTGATTTATTTATTTTAATATTGAAAAATAAAGTTTAAAAAATTGGTACATTGGTGCTGAATTTGAATTTTGGGATAAATATTTAAAAATTGTTGCCTAAATATCCACCATAACTGTTACGCTTATATGGATACCTCATGGGCCTACATGTCTACATAAAAATAGTATTTTGGTGTACTGTTAAGTGTTGAAAGCATTGATGGCAATCGTTTCACAGGTATCCCTGCATAAATGCAGACACAGAGAAACACAAACACACACACACATATATTTATATAATTATACATGTAAATCAGAATATGCATTTAAATGGTTTATATTTGATCTATACATAGATGACAGGTTTAGCCTCCTAATTGAATTGATGTATTCAAATACGTGTTGCTATATTATAATTTTCTTAAGTACACAATTTCAGCATACAGATAAATCAATCCAAAATTTTCACAGCAGGTCATAACTTGGTCTTTGAGGTAAACTCAGTCATACCAAATACATGTACGTTTTTCACTGAGTTTGCTGGTGTATTTGGTTTCAGAGGTCCTCTTTGTGATTGATCTTTGGTTTACCTTGGATTTCTTTGGCTGTTCAGTGGTCATTCAACCAGATGTGGTTTGGGTCCCGTGGTTTGTTTGCATGTAGCTTGTCGTGTTTTGGTCGTGTGTATTTTCTCCTGGGGTTAATATATAACTTGGCATCGTTCGTAGGGTTTAAGGTCTGTTGGGTAGTTGCTGAATTGAAGTTTTCTGGGAATTCATTGTGTTTCTCTTGTTGTGTTCTCTTGTTGGTTCAAAAATGCCATGCATTGCTTCTTTTGTGATGACACTGCAGGAGAGCTGCATCGTGCATCCACATTTGATGTTGACAAAAATATACGTTGGTGTGCTATACAGTTGTAAGACACACAATTGCTAGCAAAATTGGCTGCAGGTGACATGCATGCACTTGATGCATACTATCATAGAAATTGTCTTGTTGCTCTGTATAACAGAGCTAGAAATGTGGAAAAAGAGGGTGCAGATGATAGTAAACAAGCAAAACTGGAGGCTATTGCTCTGGCACAACTTGTTTACCACATTGAAGAAGTAAGAACAACTGGCAGTGCAGCCCCAGCTGTATTCAAACTTTTTCACCTGGTGAAACTGTATACAACAAGGCTACAAGAGCTTGGAGCATATGTTCCAAAGCGAGTAAATTCTACCAGATTAAAAGAGAGAATTCTTGAAAGTGTTTCTGGTCTGCAAGCATATAACGAAGGAAGGGATGTGATGCTAGCTTTTTCTGAGGATATTGGAGCAGCTCTCCAGTTTGCCAGAGACAACAGCCATGATGCTGATGCCATCCATTTGGTGAGAGCTTCTAAAATTATCAGAAAAGAAATACTTTTGAAGCAAGGGTCATTCAATGGATCATTTCAGTCAGATTGCAGAAACCAAGCTGTCCCTCAGACCTTGGTTTCCTTTCTACATATGATTCTTGAAGGATCCGAGATTGAAAATGATGCCTCACAACATGACTGCAGTGCAAAAGCAGGTTTCTCCATTTCAGAACTGTTGGTTTTCAATTCTGTCACACGTGCAAGAGCAACAGCAACAGCAACAACACAACATAGTACTGACAGAGAAAATCCTCTGCCAATATATCTTGGGCTTGTCATGCATGCTGAGACATGGAAACGGAGACTTTTAGATAAACTTTACAGGCTTGGGCTATCGATATCATATGGCAGAGTCCTTCAAATTTTGCTGATATGGACAACAGTGTATGTGCTCTGTATGAGAGAGAGGGGTTGGTGTATCCACCAAAGCTTAAAAAGGGCGTATATATGACTAGGAGTGTCGACAATATAGATCATAATCCAAGTGCCCGCAATTCCAAAGACTCATTTCATGGAACAGCAATTTCTGTTACTCAGCATCCAAGTGAAAACTGTCTCGGCACTTGCAGAGGTTTGATGGTGATTGATCCAGACATTCCTAAGCAGAAGTCCATTTCACTGCTCCCACAATCATACACAGAAATCCATCCTGTTGAAATCCATACGAGTGACCAGTATGCACCACTTGTACATGGGCCAACAACGCCTCCATCAAACTTGATTGTAGACGGTATAAAATCTGAGTATGAATGGCTGCAAAAAGTTGAAGAGCAGCTTAAGAAGGAAACACTGGAACACAAGGACTATATTTCCTGGTCTGCTTACCATGCATCCATACAGACAACAGATCCTCGACCTGTAGCAGTAACTGCCTTGCTCCCTTTATTCCCTGATGTTGCCCATACCCCAGCAATGATATTCCACTCCATGAGGGTTGTGAGAGAAGTAGTGCAACATATTAATCCATATCAAACTCCTGTCTTGTCTATGGTTCAACCCCTATTTGCACTTGGAAAGCAAATTCAGTGGAACAAGCCAGATGTCTTTGGGGAGGACAAATATGTTTTGATGCTTGGAGGTCTGCACATAGAGATGGCAGTTCTCAGGGTGCTTGGCCAGTGGCTTGAGAACAGTGGATGGGTCAATGCTTTAGTCCAAGCAGATGTTACAACTTCAGGGATAGCTGATGCCCTCCTTAAAGTATCTCATGTGACCCGTTCATGTTATGCCCATCAGGTCAGTGCTTGTGCACCGTATGTCCTCCAGAAAAATGTTTAAAAGATATATGTGGACAGCAAAAGTGACCCCCTTGACTTCACAGCTTGGACCAATGAACAATCTAAGAATCATCCCCAGTTCAAATTCTGGTCTATGGCTTTGGAACTGGAACTTACTGTTATGGAATTTATCAGGTCATTAAGAGAGGGCAATTTTCCACTGTATATGAGACATGGCAAGCGTTTCCAGTTGTGACCCCAGCATTTCAGGCACTGTCATGTGGACCAACCGCCATACATGATGAAACTTTTTAGTTGATAGAAGATACATTGTGTTGATGTACAGCAGAACGAGCCCTTTGACAAAGGTCAATGAAGCACGGGCAAGCTCTTTTTGCCCAGGGAACGAGAACAATTGACAACATTCCTTCTACCCAGGCAGCTCTTCTGGAACATGTCAAAAGAGCTATCTACCAGGCTGGCTACATATGGAGACAGTCACTCATGGCTCTTCAGGAACTTCCCAGCCCAGGTGCCTGGGGTTGGGAGAACTCTTCTGATGGTTGGAATCCTTTGTGGAGCATGCTACCAGAGGCATCTAAGGCATGCCATGAACTTATAAATTGTGGTTGTAAGAAAGGATGTCGAGGACCATGCAAATGTCACAGAGCTTCACTGCCATGCACAGGTCTTTGTTTCTGTGGGGGGAATTGCCACAGGGATTAAATCAGATGCTACATAACTTTTTTCCACAATAGTTGGAATTTTGTTAGTGTATACAATTACCTCTCTATGGCAAACATGACATTGAATTTAAAAGACGTTACAAAATTATTTCAATTCTAGAAATTCATTGGTTTGTTGAAGTGCTTTTCACTTGGGCACTTTTTTGTAAACAGAGTTTTGGTGTTCCTAGTTGATGATTTTTCTTACTAGTGGATGATTACCTAGCTGCTGAAAAAAGCTAATTCCAGCTGTAGCAGCCATATTGAATTCCAAATATTGAAGCTTATGGACTTGGCCCAGCTAGTCTTAAATTTACCTGAATGGCAATATATAATGGTAAAAATTGGCCAAATTGGAAGTTTTTATCACAAATACAACAATACCGTACTTTACCAGTATCCCCAAGGAAAAACTAGTTCTGCTTATGGTGGCTATTTTGAATTCCAAATATTGAAACTTGTAGGTGCAACCCAGCTAGGGTCTTGGTTTTGCTTCAAACCATATGTCAAAAAGTACAAACTGACCCAGTTTGATGCTTTTATCACGAGTTGATCAATATCATATACATCCCTTAATATAAACTAGTTCCGGTTATGGCAGCCATTTTGAATTCTAAATGGTCCAACTTTTGAGTGTGACGCAGCCAGGATGTTGCTTTTATTTCGATTTCCAAGTCAAAAAGGACAAACTGGTCAATTTGGATGTTTTTATCACAGGTTGAACAATATGTTATCCTATTCCTTACGAAAAAATAATTCCGGTAATGGCAGCCATTTTGAATTCAAAATATAAGAGCTTGTGGGTGCGACCCACCTTGGTTCTTGGTTTTATATTAATTCCTATGTAAATAAGGAAAAACTGGCTAAATTTGATGTTTTTATCACAAGTTATCACAAGTTGAACAATATCTTACCATATCACTTAGGAAAAAATATGTCTGATTATGGCGGCCATATTGAATTCAAAATATAGGACTTTGTAGGCAAGACCCAGCTGGGGTCTCGGTTTTATATTAATTCCCATGTCCAAAAGTGCAAACTGGCCAAATTTGGTGCTTTTATCACAATTTGAACAATACTTTAGCTTATCCGCTGGACTAATATATCAAAGTTACTTTACACCCACCAGACTGCATTATTGTCAAAGCACCATTTATCTAGCTCTTTCTATAAGATTCAAATTTAGTACAGACCTCTTTATAAGGGTCAGATGCGTATATGCCTTTGTTTTGATAAACGTTACATTTGTTATAGCCCTGCCTACCACTACAATTACATTTTGTACAGCGCTCTGTTATGGTTACAGTGAGCATAAGCCTCTATTTACGAGTTACAACGGATATAACCTGATGTTTAAGTGTAACTACTGGTATAACCCTCTCTTTAAGAGATACCACGGGGTCAGCCCTCTCCATCACCAGCCTCAGTCCTTTTCTCGCTATTTATTGTTTTTTATATCAGTCGTCCTATGTTGCTATGGGCAATGCTTTTCCAATAGTTTTCGGTGCATTGTATATACATATGAAAATATGATGATAAGCTTTCCAATCTAAAGTTGCCGCTCAAAATGTTCCAAATCATCGACGAACCAGCAATACCATTCATCTATATTTTGGCTACAAAACTGTCGGGTCTTCAATTACCAACCTGTGGCACCCATCGCCTGGCCGAAAGTAGGAAACCCCAATGCCCACTTGACCACATTCGCGTTCATAAAAAAAGAATAGTTCCGTGAGGTGGAAATATGTGAAAGTCATGATCAACACATAAATTCCTATGGGCCGGTACAAAGTACTGTGGGACTACACTGCATTAGCCCAGAAGCGGAGACTTAAGTCCAAAAGCACGAAGGGAATGCCAGAAAATACATTTGATGTCGACCACGGAAAGACCGAGTCTTGAACTACGAAACTTTTAGCACCTATCGTTTGGCCGAAAATGGGAAAGACACAGATCCACTTAGCCACATCCCGTTTTCAGAAAGAATAGTTCAATGGGGTAGATATGTATAAATGGCATGATCAAAACGGTTGACTGCGCAAGTGCCAAACGGCATAATGATTAATGTGATAAAGTGCATCGGCTTGACCAAATAATCCTCAGTCTTACTAAATTACTCTGGAATAAATGTTGGGCCCCAGGGGCTTTAATCACAGACAATAGAGGCTGGGTCTTTTGGTAGAATCAACCTATGTCATAATGGTTTCCGGATCGCAATAATATACTCCTGGCGAAGTATCTGATGCCATCTCCCCCCCCCCCTTCTTCTCCGTTACAGTCAGGAATGACCTTGGCTTTAGTTTATAAATAGATATTTAGCCGTCCTGGTGTTTAAATGGCTCACATGAATAGGCCTTTTGATAACAGAATATGAGGATAATGGTCATCCCAATGACCAATATCCTCATGTTCCTTACGAAAAAAAGGAATAAAGTTTACAACTACAAAACGCAGGTGGTCTTCTACTAGCTCTCAACTAGTCTACAGTTAGCTGCCAGTTGAAAAAATTACCATAAAAATTATTTAGCTGCTAGTTGAAAATGGGAAGGGTGCCTTATAATTGAAAATGGATTTCAACGGGATTTCTACTAACCGCTAGTTGAAATGAAAATAGTTTTCAACTAGCTGGTGGTTGAAAAAGAAGCCATCCGTTGAAAATGGATTTCAACTGCAGTTGAAAACTAATTTCAACTTCAGTTGAAAACGAATTTCAACCACAGTTGTAAACGGATTTCATCCACAGTTGTAAACGGATTTCAACCACAGTTGAAAACGGATATCAACTGCAGTTGAAATCTCCATGGTAGAGATTTCAGCTGTTCTATTTAATTATCTCATTTGCATAAAATGGTAGTTTAGAGTAAAACAATCTGATAGGCACAAAGTAAATGCAGCAAAGAAGTATATTTAAACCCAGATGTGGAAAGAAGCCTTTACTGCACACTGTGAACAAGATGAATACAGAACATGGCTTTTATTATTCATCTGGATTTGTCGATTATACAGTTATCTACCTCAGAACCTGTGTGTGGTGAATAGTGGTATATATAAGCTACAAGCCCAGATACCGTTAACATTAATTTAGGGCATATCTTCTATGTGAGAATTGTAACATGTAGCATGTGACAATCATAAGACACCTTCATGTTCCATGATACATCATTGTAACAAACGTACCTTTCTTATGCCTATGAATCACCAGGACCAGTAGAAAAGCAAAAATTCGAGGTGACACATTCCTTGGTTCAAAGTGGCGCCAGAAAATTCTTTCATGTGAAACTGTTTTGTACTGGTCCTGTAGTTTTCAACCAGATTTCAACTTTTGGAATATCGGCGAAGTCAGTACAGCTGCCAATTTTTCTAAGCCCTAGTTTTCAACCAGTTTTTAACTCTCCGATTTTCCAAGCCCTTATTTTCAACTAATTCTCAACTCTTATATTTTTCTAAGTCCTGGTTTTCAGTAAGAGGCCAGTTGAAATCTAACAAACCTTTCAAACATAAATGTTGAAAACATGATTTCAACTCTTCCTGGGTGGAATTTTCAACTTGCCAGTTAGCCGCTAACTGAGGACTAGATAAGCGCTCACTGAAAACTGACTTACAATTTTCATAAGGGGCACGCGGTGCCTGTGAATATTAATCATGCTGTAAACAACATGCTAGAAACTGAGAACCAGAAAGGAACTAATCGTGAGGTTTGGTGGTTATTCCATAGGACTTTCCAAGCCTGTTCAGTAGTTGTCAATAATCATGGATATGATTTTATAGATATGCTCAGATGCCTCTACAAGCCAGCGTTCTCCTGGGAGTAACCAGTGTTATCTGATCAATTATCATATGCACAGAGCAGGCAGCACATCAAAATCTGCACCTCAATCCTGGGTTTTCCTTGTTACCCTGGGTGAAGAGTCACTACTGTCAATCAGGGACTGAAACCATGTTGATTAACAATTCATTTCGGCAATAAAAAATAAGTATAAATATGATTTGGGGATTCAATCATGATCATATGCCATTAGTGACCAAAATCTGCACAAGAGCGTATAAGGGACAATAGAGTCCTCGCAACCGAAGGTATTGGGTGGGAAGCAAGCCACGAATGCGCTCTCGTGAAGAATTTGGTCATGCTGGCAGAATGAAGATTCACACATTCCATTTCCGGTTCCAGAAACCCGAGAACTACTAAGTGGGCCTACGCTGTAAACGGATTGCGTCTGTCTTTATTGGGCATACGAGGCAGCAAACTACAACACACAATTAGGCATACATAAGGCTGTCGATCTTATTTCCCCTTATGTGGAATTTTGTAACAGGGTAAGCAATAGTTTTTATGATAAGCCGACCAGGAGCAAAAATTAACTGCATAGGTCTCAGCTCACAGATAAGTCCGGCTATTTTTGCATAATTTGTGCCGTTCATGCATCGTGCAATTATACATGGCTTTCAACTATGCTACAACAATGACATTACTACAATGATTGAATTTTCAATGTATTTACTCATTAGGATATTTGGTTCACAGGGTACAACTACATCATCATTAGTCCTGAATGACTGCTGGTCATACCCGTGCATATAATATATAAATAAATAAGATGAAAAAAAAACTGAGGACATTTTGGGCAAACGCAACGTGAGACGCACACGATCATTGCAAATTTGATTGACAATCAATGACTGGTTTATACATGTTGTAGTAACTATTTATCTTTTAGCATATTCAACAAAATTATAGTCCTTGGCGCTAGGTATCTGACGGAAAACCCTTATTCAAATTTTAAAGCGCAAAAAGGTATCTTATTTCTGCTTGGCCTTATTACGCGCATACGTTTTCGCGCTGGAAAGTGAACAATCATGTTTTTTTTTTCATGATCGTTAAAATGTACATTTGCACCCTTTGTTATTGTGCTTTCGGACGCGGGGTCAGGTGGTCAGTGGTCATAGTAAACTGACTACAAGAATTGATTTCGTAGGTACCGCCTGTCATGTGCATAAATTTTAACGTCTGAGCTGACACATCTTTTATGGATTTTTCGACCACTGATTTGCGTGATTAGGGTTCTTGTGTTGTCTATTCAATCACACAGACTGCTCATCTGTTTTCTTCAACGTGATAGTAAGAAAGCTCTCAAATGTGTTAGCAAAACATAAATTACAAATTAAAGTTTAAACGCTTTTCCCATTCCACGTGGAGCCTCGAAAAGATACAGTCTCCGATACCGGAGTAAATAACAACAAAGCTACATAATATAAACTATTGCTGGCATATCTCCCATCCTACATTTTTACTATTCACCGTGAGTCTGATGGTTTAAAGTGCAAAATTTCATCTAAAACAACAGTTACTGCTGATCCCACGGTGTGCAAAACTGGAAAAAAATAGACCAATTAAACACACATTCCCATTTCACATCCTGCGATTGAGTCATACAAACGTAGCCCAGTATATTAAAACAACATAATGGCTTCGTTTGGCTTAAAGCACCCTAACGGCAATATAGATGGTGGTATAGTACACCCCAAACACCTGAGCATTTAATTAGATACAAACCCTTTGGTTTGCTAGCTTTCATAATTTGTATTAATAGCTTTCAACACTTCGCAATGAATATTAACCTTTTATTGTGATTGACAAAAGTTAATTCCGAATCAATATAACTTAACTAAGTAATACTGATATTTAATTATGTTAGCGTTTATGATTAATCTGCAACTAGGCACCTGCGTTTACATTCCGATTAGGTTTTCAGCCTACTCAAATTTGTTAGGGCCTATTGCAACGCGCCGCAAATATCAATTTGTGCTGGAGATTCAAGTCGCATTAACGAATAAAAAAATGTGGTTTTGGGATATTATTTAAAAGTATTTATCTGAGCATTAATGATCACTTCCTAGACAACTCATGCATGTATATATGAGATGGAGTTAAGTATATGTAATGGAAACAAAGCATTGACATAGAAGAATGGATGGTTTGCTCTAATATGTGGCATTATTGAATTAGTTTCCAATCAGGGCCGGTACTCTCCGAGGGTAAAATGTCAGCGTGCACAGTACTCCTGGAAGGTCCGACTTACTGTCAACGACCATCTTGAAACGCCATTCCGTGAGACCAGCAGACCATGACCACTGTCAAGCAGTGCATCTCTTCTCTAGGACTCTGTTTACTCAGAGGTGCGTGATTCAACAGATCGTCACACACTTTCAATTCAGACATTGTTTCACAAACGTTATAAATATATTCGACAAAGGCCACAGAAAACTTTTTTTAGATTTAAGTGACTTCAGTGTTCTTAAATTTGTTACTGTGTATTTCGTATCTCTAGCATAAGAAAATAAGCATGATGACTGTAATTAAAGTACGAAATAAGCATGATGATTGCAATCAAAAGTACGAAATAAGCATGATGACTGCAATCAAAGTACGAAATAAGCATGATGACTGCAATCACAGTACGAAATAAGCATGATGACTGCAATCACAGTACGAAATAAGCATGATGACTGCAATCAAAGTACGAAAAAAGCACGATGACTGCAAAGTACGAAATGTGTTTGATGACTGCAATCAAAGTACGAAATAAGCATGATGACTGAAAACAAAGTACGAGTAGCAATTTGATCAAAATATCTTACTGTATTCTTTTGACAGTAGCACCAGTATCAGTGGCAGAAGTACCAGTATTGGTAATAGTAGTGTATGCGGTAGGAGTGATACTTTGGAGGAAGGAGAAAAGGAAGAGGTGGAGTGCTAGTAGTAGAAGTGGAGGTAGTAGTAGTAATGGTAGTAATAGCAGTAGTAAGGTAATAGTGGTGGTAGTAGTAATAGTGGAAGTAGAAATAGTGGAGTGGTAGTAGTAGTATTGGCAGCAATAGGGTAGTACTATTGCTAGTAGTAATAGTGTAGTGGTAGTAGCTGTGGTAGTAGTAATAGTACAGTGGTAGAAGAAATAGTGATGGTAGTGATTGTGGTGTCGTAGTTGTTGTTATAATGCAGTGGTAGTAGTAGTTGTGATAGTAACAGTATGGTGTTAGTAGTTGTAGTAATAGTGTATTGAAAGGAGTAGTGGTGGTAGTTATAATGTAGTGTATTGGTAGTAGTAGCTGTGGTAGTAAAAGTATAGTGTTAGCAGTTGTAGTAATAGTTCAGTGATAGTAATGGTGGTGGTAGTAATCGTGTAGTGGTAGCAGCGGTGTAGTGGTAGTAGTAATAGTGTAGTGATAATAGTAGTGGTGGTAGTAGCGGTGTAGTGGTAGTAGCAGTGGTAGTAGTAATGGTAGAAGTAACAGTGCAGTGGTAGTACATTTTATTGACCTTTCACCTGCATGTTAACAGTAATATTTACAATAAAGGTAATGTGTGAACTTCAAAAAGAAAGGAAAAAATAGCCGTCTCAAAGAGGTATACGACGCGCCCACGGGCATAGGTTTTGAAGAAAAGAGAGGACTATTCCTTTGTGATAAGTGGTTTTCAAGGAAAGTTCACTTTGTAGATCACATTTTCCTAGGGTTTTAAGTTGTCTCTATTTTAAACATTATGTTTTGCGACGTACCATTCACATTCATTTCTTGGTAACCAAATATGTACATTTCTGCACAGTCACCATGAATCTTGTTATTGCATAAAAAAGCCTCCAGTGAATTTTTTCCTGTTTGATAAATGGTCATCAAGGAACGTTCACTTTTGTGATCACATTTCCCTAGGGTTTAAGGTTGTCTCTATTGTAAACATCATATTTTGCGACGTAACCTTATCACATTCATTTCTTGGTAACCAAATAATTATATACATTTCTGTTCAGTAACCATGAGTGTCTTCGGGGCATAAAAAGATCACTTCAATAAAATTGAAAACTAGGTGACGTAGCGTCGTGTATTCTGACAATTACATGTATACATGGGGTCCATTCCCTGATATCCACAATCGCTATGTTTGTTAAGGTTGAAAGAACACAGACAAAATTGGAGTTCAACCTGCGTTGAATACAGTAGCTAACGTGCCAGCCATGTGTTGTTGTTTTTTATTGGCAACCGATAAATAGCTGCAGGTTAAAGCACACCTACTTTTCAAGACCTCGTTCGCCCGCCTAAAGAGAGGGCTCTTGATTACGCTTTCTTCGTTTATGTACCTTTAAGGGGGAGGTGTTCTTCACGTGAACGATCTTTCGCTTCGAAAACGAGGTCGATATGCTGGTCCCCTTATTTTAAAGCAATTATATTTGGGCATGCACCGTCGCCTAATCTTAACAACCTATGTTAATACTTAAATATGCTGATGAAGTTCATACAACTCAATAACTGCAAGAGTTTGACCTTTGTGTGGTTTTATTGCACACCTAAGGGCAGCCTGTGGCTTTAACCATGTTCAAAAGTGCCAAAAAAGGAATTAGCAGGAGTGAATCAGTTTACAGTATCAAAATTCTATGTCTTAAGAGTGTGTTTAGCGAAATGATTCTGAAATGTTGATGCTCTCGCAGTGTAATAAATTTTATAGAATAGACTCGACAATGTGTCAACCATTCCATAAACTTTGCCAGCATTATATTTCTCTCCATTACCATAGGCCTAGTTGTTCAATTTTTACGTCACATGATTTGTGTGGCGGGTGGGCTGCCCAAGGGGTAGGCCAACCAACGTAGATAACTAAAAAAAAAAGGCGGGAACTAAATTTAGACGCTGGGCGATTTTGTGACGAACAGTATGGGAAGTCGCAATATTAACTTACAATGACTTTTTTGTCTATGATTTGGTGCATTTTTTCGGAAGGGGGAGGGTAGTTAAAAGTGTTCTTTCGGCCAGAGCATATATCAGCAATATACAGCGACGTGAACAAGAGACCGCATTCGTCCGCATGTGTTTATTACTTTCTGATGCGACTTCGCTAAAATACCTGTTTAGAAGTGAATACACTAGCTGGTAAATAAAACAGAGAGGAAGTTCACTTTTTATATACCTAATGTCTTCCCCTATGTATTGTTAGCCCTTTGTCTAAAAACCTTTCCCACTCTTGTAAGTCCCCTCGTATGGGTGAAATATTTGAAGGGCATGGACTACTTTCCCCATGAGCAGCCACATGTGTAGGTAGCTTACACCGTGGTAAACGTCGTTGTCTGGAAACAGCACCAATGCGTTACTTTAAAATGTTGATCCCATTATCGCTTAAGTGCTGATTGTCTTCTGTATTGCGTTTAAAGTTCATGAACATGAAATGTTTCAGCTCATCGCATGCTTCAAACACATACACACACACAAAGTGCACGGTTGGCGGAGCTGCAACACGCTCGCCTTTCACCTCTGCGGCCCGGGTTCGATTCACGGCCGGGGAAGCATATGGAAAGAGCTCCTACCACTCAGACTGTGCAGGGTGGTTTTCTCCGAGTCCTTCGGTTTCCTCCACCAAACATGTAGGCACGATGTATCTGAGCCATGGAGAGTGATTATTATAGGCTTGGCCTGCTTCGCAATCCGTGTAAAAGATATGGGTCTATACTTTTTTATACACACACACACACACACACACACACACACACACACACACACACACACACACACACATCTATCTATCTATCTATCTATCTATCTATCTATCTATCTATCTATCTGTATGTATGTATATATATATGTATATATATATAATATATATACATGTATATATATTCATGTTTATATATATATATATATATATATATATATATATATATATATATATATATATATATATGGCATGCCATGCTTTTATGTGTTTGTATTATTCAACGCTGACATATTCTTCGTCAAATGTTACAATTCAATAACATCTGTGGAGAGCAGCGCTTTCAAAACAAACACGAACAATTACAAATGAAACAACACTGGTACATCCTCCAAAATCATCCATATTGATTTATAATCCATGAGGTTCCCACTATGCTGTACACCACATTTTGCTGAAGGATAAGGTGAACATCAGGGCTTTTTCTAAATAGCTTTTTGTCCCTTACTTCAACACATGGACTGAGAGAATGACGCAATATTCATTGTTGTCAAGTAAGCAAAGTGGAACTCTCTTGTGTAAAGGGGCAGCTGTTATGGTAATGGTGTTGGTTTATTTCTTGGCAGAAAGACACGAAATACCTTCAAACTGCTAACTTAAGCCGTAAACGCCCGATCCAACCAATTCCATTCTGTATATCTGGCTTGTTGTAACAACAGTTTTGGCATTTCGACAACAATTGTTGCAAAAAAGTTCGCATTAAATGCAATGAAGCAATCAAATCTGTACAAAAATGAGCAGCAATGTGACTCTCCACGGTGTTCTCCAGACAGCACACATAATGAAAACACTAATTACCAATGGAATTTTTCAGTTATAAATTTTGAAACCACGTGCAGTTTGATAAAGTTGAAAGAACTCCCTGCACGAGTAATTCTGCCATGCGGCAGTACGGCCTAAGTTAGAGGGTCATTTGTATTATTTCAGGCTGAGGTCTAGACCTATTAACAGTAAAATTTATTCCTTAACAAGTGTGTGCGTTTCCTGTTTATCTTAAAGTTTATCTAAAGCTACTCAATGCATGTTTGTAGTAGCGTCTTTGATAGACATGATATATATTGAAGCAGACAGCCTCCGCAGGACAATTACTACATAATCGTGTACTGCTGGTCATTTCTTTTCAGTTGACATTGCATTTACGTGGCTCCAGATGCCACAATGAAGTGAAGTCTGAAGGGAGAAGTTATTGTGCAGAACGTTTATCCTGTGGGATTTCTATGTTACACACCACATGTTGTTCATAGTTTACTGAACAGCAGCCAGGAAACAGACAGTATCATTTCATTTTACCAGTGCCAATCCTTGAATGTTACGTGTAGGAAAGAGCCATGTTCTGTAATTTTTGCAGGGAGGGACTCCGCAATCCTCTGTGACGTTAGGGATATTACATTCAAGATTGACCAGTGGTGCGCTGTGGACATCCAATGTTTATTAAATAAAGCAGGTCCTATGTTACCCTGTATACTCTCAGACAAAGATCCAGCCCTGATTGTATTAACATTACCTATTCATACCCGGTAACTATGCATCAATTACCTGATTGCTCACGTGCTCACGGACAAAATCAACTTTACCCGCAATAATTGAAACTACATTTTGCTGGACTACTATTCCTCATAGGCAAAGCGACGACCAGCGCAACTTCAACTTTCATGCACATTTTGTTTCTCTAGGTATGAATACACCATTGTGGCCAATCAGGTGCAGGTTACCGCACTGAATAGTTCTTGGTTGTCTTGTGCTGACAGCTTTGGGGGCCATTTACCTGTAAGCCCAGTGTTTCACCTTTATTATTACATGGACTTATCAGCCTGTTTGTGTTTTTTGGTTTGACATATTTTTTCCGTGATGAATTTTATAAACAGAGGGCGAGTCAAATATTTGTATACAGTGTCGTAATGTTGGAAAGCCGTGCTCGGAGCACTTGTTTCCTGGCTATGACAGGTACACACTGGCATAACTTTTGATTCTATCTATAGACTTTTTATCTTGAATTTTTCAATGTAAGGTGTCTGCATAACACCAACTACATACTTTATTTTAAAAAGTGACGCAACAAAAGTTATACGGCTTTATGCTTATATGAGAATATACAGTAAATATAATGTTGGTTTCATCCCTCTAGTTGGTCACATTTCGTGTATGCGCCTATTTTGGCCTCGTTTTGCCTAATTGCCAAGAGCTCTAATGCAGAAAAACCTGTTTGTTTATTAGAAAATGAAAAATGGATAATGGCATACAGTATTCTCACGCCTTAATATATTTTAGACGCATCTTTAGCAGGTTGTTGCCCCATTGCATTCGTAATATTTAAGTAGGGACAACGTATTATTTATTTCAATAAATATCGTGTAATGCATTTCATGTGTATAAATCGTAATCTTGAAGATGAAACTGACCAAGACAGAGGGGTATTTTCTCATGTTTCTTTTTGTAAACATTTCACATTTGCAAGCAAGCAGTGTCAATGTCATATATATATACATTGGTTTTCAACAAATAAAAGGCATTCCAATGGGTAGCAACTGCTCCCCTTTACTGGCAGATTTATATTTAACCTGGCTTGAATTTAAGTATGTGAATAAATTGATGAAAAAGGACTTTCAAATGGCTACAAAATTGCCAAAGAAATTTACCCAAAAGATATCCATTTGGAGGGTAACAATTCAGATGGTTTCAGAGATGTGTTTTTGGACTTGGATATTCAGGTCACTAATGACAGGTTTTGTATTAAAGTCTATCACAAAATAGATGAGTTTAACTTTGAAGTGGTTAATTATCCTTTTCCGGACAGTAATATTTCGGAAACTATTGGATATGATACGTTTTTGTCACAGATTTTGAGATTTGGTCGTATTTGTTCTAAATTTCAGGACTTTGCATCTAGAACCAAATTTATTTTCAATAAACTTGAGTCAAGAGGATTCAAAGATGTACTTTGATAAAATATTTGTACAAATTTTGCTGTAAATATCCCGAGATGCTTAGAAAGTTTGGCTTCAATAATTTTAGAGATTTTAGTCTTGCCTGTTTTGCTACTTAATTTTATCTTTTGGCATCATTCTATTTTAATATTCACCTTTTAGACATTTTAGGCTAGCCTGTTTTCTGTTAGGTCAAACCCCCAGGGGCTATAGGTAGCAAGCAGCTACAGACGACAGTTACATGTTTGCCTAATTGTGCTTGATATCTGGTTAAGAAATATATTTTTCGTTGTATTCTCTTGACTTAAATTCAAATGACTTTCGTTCTTTTCTGTCTTGCCCTATAATTTAGCTGTTAATATCCAAAGATTATTAGAAGGTTTGGCTACAATAATTTACAGTTTTTAGACTTGTCTGTTTTGCTACTTAACTTTATCTTTTGTCAATATTCTGTTTTAATGTTCACCTTTCAGACATTTTAGGCCAGCTTGTTTTCTGTTAGGTCAAACCCCCAGGGGCTAAAGGTAGCAAGCAGCTACTGACGACAGTTACTAGCTTGCCTAATTGTACTCAAAATCCTGTTAAGGAAAATTGTTTTGATAACATGTTTTTGACATAAATGCTAATGACTTTCATTCTTTTCTGACATGCCTAAATGCACATTCACTCAAAATTGACAGTATTTTCTCAAATGTCACAAACCTGACACATTACGTTGATACATTGACTCAGGTTGGCAGTTAAGTAGAGTTTAATTGTTTGAGGGGTAGGTGTCATCACAGAGTTTGTTTTACATTTCTGGTGCAGGATGTCCATTGTTGCAGTCCTTGTTGGGATTTCCCTTGGTTTGTACAGGTGGTCTAGTTGCAACTGTTTATTTTACTATCACTAGGACTGAATATAAGGCCCCAGCTTGTTTCCACTTCAGTTATACAATGGCGGGTTGTTTAACTAGGATAAGCTGTCCAGCAAGAAATGGTACATATTGGTTTAGGGGTAAGTCAAATTGTTCTTATCTGAACCTGTACAATACAAATTTAGCAAGTATGGTTTGTTTGACAGGTATTCTTCTTTCATAATGAAGCTCTGCATTTATAAGCAAAAGTTCACGTATTTAGCTAATTCATCATTTGCCTCGTTCACATTTATTCTTTATTATGTGGGTTGTCTTTGCTGAATATTTAGCTGAGACAAGGAGCCGCTACTCAGAGAGACATGTACGGGTAAAAGGCTCCGAAACATGTTGGATAGTTACCCGCTGAAGACCCTTTAATTTATTTGGGCTGATACAACCTATGTCAAAATTTTACAGAGGAATGTGAGCAATATGGACAATAGTAATTCCATATGTATATAGGTTAGACAGGGACAGGTTAGCTTATGGAGAGTAAAGAGTTCGGACTGCGGAATAGGGTATTGACTACCAGGAAGTGGTTCTGGGCAAGAAGACACAAATACTATATATATATATATATATATATATATATATATATATATATATATATATATATATATATATATATATATATATATATATATATATATATATATATATATATACATATATATATATATACATATATATATATATATATATATATATATATATATATATATTATCAATTCTACACTGCGGCTTGGGTTCAAAAACGATAATGGTGATGCCGCAAACGTGCATCCAGCATATGTACCTGTGGCCAATCAGTTCCAAGGCCTGTTGCGCAACACAACCAGACACACTTAGTTTACACTTACGCATTGTAATTGCTTGCTTTATCCTGCGTTAAAACATCAGTATTAAAAAGAACACACTGGTTAAGTGATAAGTAGTACATATAACTGTATACAGGTATACCTGAATAAATTAGCTGTTGTGAATGGTGGCGCAGGCAACTTCATATCTCTGAGGAATAATAAAGGTGGTTCATTCGTTTTAGACAGGGAGAATTAACTCAAGCAAAGTACATTTTTTGGCCTTCATCCATATCAGGGATTTTGAAGGTAAAACATTTACATTTCAGACGTCGCACCTTGACACCTAAACTGTCTTGCTCTGAGACTGAAATGTAATTAAAGATATGAACGCGGCAGACCGGGCTTTCTGGTTCTTTATTTCATTGGCCGTCGTGATCACATGGGGCGATCAGGAAACCTTGTGCCCAGCTAGACATAAAGGTGGCCACTATGGTTACAGCATGCGTATGCAAAATACTGCAAATGCCATTTGGGGGTTTAGGTAACATATTTGTTCTCTTCCCTTGCGTTTACTTATCCTCATAAATCTGATCAGGAAAGTCGTTTTCGTTTTCAGGAGGCACTTGGTCATTGTGGAAGGTCTGGTGAACAACCAACAGTCACTGAAATTCGGATTCTGGGCAACCTGCCTGATTAAATTGACTCTTTATCAGTGATATGAAGCCCTTACAGATAATTAAATATTATATCTTAGACACACAATTCTTGTTAGTGTGTTTGAGAGATGTCATTAGTATGACAAGCGCATTCTAACTGTGATGTCAACCAGTAGCGACAAATATTCTCTTGTAGCAAACATTTACCGCCACATGTCAGATGCGTGCTAAAATTCTAAAATTGAATTGAAGCTGCACCTGACATGAAAAAAGACAATGTAGGGACCTAGTAATCATTTGAGCGAGTTCTATCAGTTCGTCTCAGGTTTGTGATGAAACCTAGTGTATAATATTGAACAAGATACTTCAGCCTATACACTTGCCTAATACGGTATACCAAAGTACGTGTGGAGTCACAGCGAAAGAACACAATATACCACGATACTGTCAGGCAAAATACCCACATTATATCTAGCAGACGTCTGTTGTAATACCCGAATTTGTGATTCGGCCACTGCGTGATGACAGCTCCCGTCACTTGAATATGATAGTGAATCTGGACTAGTAGTGTCGCTACGGCCTCACTTGCATATCGGCTGGTCAAGGGCCACTCACACCTGTATAGTGTATTTAACGGGCATACCGACACCTCGTTTGGCAGCACCAACACTCAGACTAATTTTCACGACAGCTGATGGTCGATATTTGGACCATCCCTTGGAATTACGAGCTATTATCAACTTCTTAAACAAGAGCCTTACTTACCTATCCATTGTGTGCTGCCATGATGATAGTCAAGCGCCCGCAGAAAGTTATTTGTATTTAAATCTACGGGTACATCCTCTTCCCCGTCCCTGCTGTTCAGAGCAGCATACAGTTCTGATGAGCTAAATCTCTTGTCACTAGGGGGCAGTACTGCAGGCATTTCGGAATTTATTGCTTCCACCAATGACTGGTCACGCTCTGTCATTAAAATGTCCTGCAAAATAATTTCAAGAAATAATCATCATCATCATCATCATCATCATCATCATCATCATCATCATCATCATCATCATCATCATCATCATCCCGACTACAACAGCGATGATATAGCAGTTTCCTCCTGCTCCTGCTCCTCCTCCCCCTCATCAACATCATCATCACCATCATCATCTTTATTAGTGGACCTTTGCACTTACGTTTTGGTCTCTTTTGGGTAAATACGAACTATATATGTTTCAGCTATACATACCAAGGAACATTGCCTTTGGTCGGAATTGACTTGGATTTGTTTCATTAGGACTACGGTTTGGATATGGTAATCACACTGTCTAATAGTTACATCCGTATGGTTCCCTCATGGTAATATACGGTAATATAACTGGTTTTCGTTTAGCTTGCCCTGTACCTTTTCACCATGTTGTATTGGAAATATTAGTTTTAGGCTTTTGGATGTGAATTAAGTCGTTGTACTTGTGACCATTGAGATAAATACACTGTCTTTCTTTCTCCTTTTTTTGCCAGTTAAAGAAATAACATTTCTAGACGCTCTAAGGCAAATCAACACTTCATCAACTGCACCATAGGGGATCTCTCGGCTCACCATAAATCTCGTATTTTTGTATGAATCGACAGTGTCTGTTCAAAGAACGCATTGAAGTGGAGCCTGGTCGCCCGGGAGGGACACCAGCGTGGACTTAGAGCTTGTACCACAGTCTCTACAATTTTTGTCATATTTTCGTGTTTTGCATTTAATAAACAATCAATGTCAAGTACAAACTGAAGCTACAGGACATAGTAATAAATCCACCGGGAATCTCGTGTGGGAATGATATAGTCTTTGACTACCCCTGGTAGTATATATGTCTCAACAATTAAGCACTCAGCGGTGGTTCAACTACAGCATCTTACGTGTCCAACTTGCTTGTGAAAAGCATCGGTTGGACCATACTGAAATACAGCATAATAAAGCTGGTGTTACAATAACTACATCTGGTATATCAAACATTATCTTCATGATTTCGCCGGCGGCCATTTGGTTGCCCAGGTTTATTGATCACTTCCATCAGGACTTATTTTTATGTTGACGTCATATAAATTTGAAGCTACCCACACAGCGTGGGTGTGTGCCTTTGGGTCTTATATGCTCTACTGATATTTATCTATCCTCACGTGTTTGCACAGTTAAATAGTATTTTAGGAGACAGAGGAGGCTGTAAAATAAATTGCATTGTGGTATTGAGTCTTCAACAAAAAAGCTATCTTTTATTCACCCTGAGGGGCCTGATGTCCCAGCATGCACTGTAACTTCTTGCATCCAAAAATATCAGGCCTTCACTTGATGCCTAAATATTGAGCGCGCATCTGATATAGTCAACATATGCTCGCCTTTTGCTATCAACGTGGTGTCCAAAGTGCGCAGAGAAAAGGTGTCGATTACGGTTCGAGATGCTAAACAAACAATGACTGCCATCATTACCTTCCTTGTGTACACCTCGATGTGCCAATCAGGTTTAGGACACTCGGTAACAGATACAATGTAAAATGGCGAATTATATTAAGCCTACTCTTAACTCATTTGGTTGTCTTCGACAAAATCATAAGCTGGTCATACACGAGATTCAACGCTCATTCTAGACATTTCATAGGTCGTGTAGATTGTTAGAATGCGGTCAACACATCGACCTTTGGTCCATTTTTGGACATGATACTTGGAGCCACCTTTTGGTCTGTTTGGAACCCGAACATATTTTAAGCACACACAGATACACACAAAAATAATAAAAATAATAAATAAATAAATACAAATAAAATGGATCTAGCGCGCTTTGTCATTCTCGCTGGGCGTTAACAGCCTATATGACAGGGAAATATTGACATGGTATCAAAAGAAATTTGCAGGCACCTCTCTTACGCAGTCAGCTATAAGTAAAGGAAGACAAAAAGGCCAACAAATATTTGCTTTTGTGATAAAACAATTTGGCGAAATAAGCCGAGAAAAATGCTTCAGTTTAATATGGAAAGCTTTATCGTGTGCATGGACCACAGTAAATTAATATCAATTTAAGCACCATTGCCAATTGCAATTTTCCAATGTTTCGAGTTTACTTCTTTGAGGTACTAATTCAATGCGACCTTCCGCTTGCTAATTGGGCAGTAACACTATAAAAGCCTACAGTTGGGTATATTCTAGGAATGGTGCCGGAATTTTACTGTCAGGTGCAGGAAACGTGCCAAATGATTCCTCCCGCATCTAAAAGCATTGTCCGTCTTAACGTCCTTTTAATAATTAGCTATATCTGCTGAAAAGGTACATAAAATTCGTTTAATACATGCAATGCGCATATTCATAACCCTTACAATCCTGATACTAAAATTAGGCAAGTGCTGTTCTTTCACTTTGTAAAGCCACCACAGAAGAATGCCAAGTAATAAAGCCTCTGTTATAAACTTCAATACATTCATTCTCAACATGAAGCCTTAATTTATCTTCGACATGTAAACGTATATGTCAGTTGGTTTACTTATTGTAAAAAATAGTTAACGTCATGCTCACCATGTGTGATTGGTAGACAAAGTTAGGTCAGGCTATCAAACATAAGCAGCACAAAGTTGCACATTGGAATCTCCGTAAGATACAGAACACATGTTATAAACGTGGATGCAGTAAAGCCTTTGCTTGGCAATATAATCTAACGTACCCAAAAGTTTACGCCTCTTCAAGGATTGGGTTGATGGGGGAGAAATACGACCATAAGTTAGGGTTGTGACGTCAGCTGTCTGCGTTCGATGGTCTAGGGACCACTGTATCAGTCTTGGCTATATTCTCGCCAATTTAACATCTTTCACTGGTGGCATTGCCTCCAAAGCAGACCCAAGCTGCGTATTTTTTCTACTCCCATGGGGTCTGTCTTTCATTGACAAGGTCACTGTTTTAGCGTTGGAAAAGTGACCCAGTTTCTAATTGGCTGACTATGGTTACTATGGGACCAGGCTTCAGTGCACCAGAGACCGGAGGTTGCTACTGGTCTGAGCGGTAACGACGAACTTCCTGGTTGGTGTCTCAGTTTAGGGGGAAGGTCATAGTATAGTTTTGTTTTCCTTACTTTAAATACAATTCTGTCGAAGAAGGGCAGACCAAGTGTAGTAACACAGAACGTGGTCTGCTTTGCAGGTAATTGATGGTATCGGGTTGTGTAAGATGCTCATCTACATAGAATTGTAATGTTAAAATGCAAGAGCTTAGTGACCGTGTCCTGGCAGTGTTTAGAGCAGCGCTCACCTGTACCATCTGGTAGCCAAATGACGCACCAAGTCAAGACCATGTGGAGTCTGATATTTATAGTGTATTAAAACTTGGTTAGCATATAAAGTAAATTTGCACCAATGTAGACGAAGACTTGGTGCACATATAAAGTAAAAAACACACCAATGTACACAAAATTGAATGGTATTTTTTGTCTCTCATATTACATGAGTGTCCAGGGATCCGTGAATTTAAAAGGAATGCTTTTTAGCTTCTTCGATAATATACAAATGAAGGGATGGCCCAAGGTATGATTAATTGTGTATTTCAGGCTTAACCGATGAATTTAATTTTAAAATATAGTTCGAATATAATTATCAGTATTACAATGGTTAGTGACATTTTTGCGGCGTTCAGCAATGACCTTTACCGATTTCCGCCATTGCTTTTTGGTCATCACTGCAATGTGCGGCGATGGGTGATATCACCGTAGTTTTCCGCTAGCTGCACTGGGTGTCGCCAGTGTCGCCCAAACAACCAAGAAGGACCAGGGGATATGCATGGATGTTGACAGTATATAGTAAGTAATATGGCGCTTGCTTGGGGGCTACAGAGACATTTTGTTCGTCTAAGCCAATGGAAGTTTTGAAAAAATAAATCATATGTACAATTATATTATGAAACAATGTACGTAAGGGTCTACAATGGCGGTCTTTGTGGGTAATTGCTTGGCCAAGAAAGATCTAAACTAATTATGTGGGTAAAATGATTTAATATGCGATAATTCAGACAGTGCCAAATTTGCATCCACATGGACATAATTATGGCATACAGAGAGGAAATAAATATGGAACATGACAATGTTTTGTTGACGATACATGTAAGCTTCACTGAGCATGCGTGTACAAATTTAAATGTTACACCTTCAGGTGCAATATAAAGAACACGTAGCTTGTCCAATTATAACGTTACCTTTCTTTGCGTTTACCTCGAGGTCGAAGGAATATGACGGTATGAAAAGTAAATGGCTTTCAGACGTGTGTACCTGCCGCAGTTGTTGTACGTGGCATGATGCAGGTCACTATTACAAATCAGGTAACCTTAGCAGAGGCATTTAGTAAACGTTATCTCGGGACAGCGCCTGTAAACCTGCTCAAACTACCGTAATTAGTGTTCCAAACTGCCCCAGCGAAAAAGAATAACGTTTGTATTGGTATTTACGGTAGAACCACATTCCATGGAAAAATGTGCAATGATTGTGGCCTTAGGTACTGTACTGCTAGAGTCTATATAAATAAATAAATTAAAAAAGGTGTTGTGTTGTGGGGGGGGGGGGGTGGACTTTTAGCGGGAGGGCCTATAAAAAAAAAAAGTATGAATTGCGGCTTTGGTAGTGGTGTACCAGAGTGTCTGGGGGGAGAGATTAGGTTTATGTGGCGCTGTGGACAACAGCACCATAGTCTGTCTAAAAAGAGAGAACTGTGGACACATGTACTGTGGTACTTGAGTGTATAGAAAAAAAATGTGAAGTTTTATGACTTTATGCAGTATAGCACCAGAGTCTATCTAATCAATAGCAAAGTTTTGTGGCGGTATGTAGTGTTGCACCAGAGTCTATATCAGAAACAGCAAAGGTTGTGACGGTATGTACTGTAGCGCCAGAGTCCATGAAAACAAAAAAATCTTCCGTGGCATGTAGTGTGGCACCAGTCTATGACAATATGAATTATTTTTCTGGTGGTAGGCTTATGTACTGTAGCAACAAGGTCTTGTTAAAGTTAATAATGGCTGGTCAACCAAATGTAGAGGTAAACGCTGAAAATGAATAATGTACCATTCAATCAATTGCTGATGTGAACATAACAAATACGTTATTCCCAAAATAACGATACATCTATTTCATTAAGATAAGGGCAATTTACCCTACCATCATTGAAAAAGGTATTCCTGGCAACATCTCTTTAGTTTAGTTAAAACACTGTTGACAACAAGCAAGTGTTGTCCCTGATTACTTTCCCTCTCTAAGCAAAACCTCCAATTTTCAACAATAATGTACAAGAACCCAATATTTTCATAGACTTTTCCACCTCAGTAAAGCTTAGTGAGTCTGGAGTACCTTTAATTAAAAACTGGGGTTTAATATAAATCGTCGGTCGACGATATTATTGATAGCGAGTAGTATTGAATGTCAGAGTTTGTTTACTGATGGAATTGACCCACACGAGGGTGTTGGTAATGTGGGTGGGTTCCAAGGGCTTGTACACTAATTGGTTTTAAAATATTATATTTTATATGAAATGTGGATCCGGAATCAAGCTGTGAAGCTTTTATAAATCCCTCTCCATGGTTCCATGGTTACATAGTATCTCTAGGAAACGGCTTTCTTACACTTTGACGAGAATAAAGTAGTAAGGTGTATAAAGGTGAAGAAACAAGATTATAAACAAAAGCTAGGGTGATCATTTATCTCTACTGAACCTTTTTTTAAGGATTAATATGTTGTTTGCACACGGTCGAATAAATACATTGTATTTTATCTATGTGTTTGCATCACCAAATAAAAAGAATATCCATGTTTAAAATGATCTCTGGCTGAAAAAAAATCTACAATTTCTCTGCGTAATATGCTATATTTATTAGAATCAGTCAAAAACGAGCAACCCCCTCCGCCGATACTCCGCGGGTGCACCTGGGTGAAACCGCAGACCCTTACTGAAAATCAATAGGACAACAATTAAGACGCATTCTGGTACGGCAAATTTCAGCAGGTCTATTTTTCCCCATGATAGTACAAGGGACTTGTTTTTATCTGTATTCAGTATATTTTAAATACCTTAACTCTGTCAGTGCCAAATTTTGGACTGAGTCAACAGCTTTTCTCGGCGCGCATTGGGCGCTGTTGACCTGGGGGTATACCCTCTGGAACTATAGAGATACTGGTACTTGAATGAAAGGTCTTTTTACGAGGAATACGAATCTGAGATTCATATGATAATTCAGACTAGCTTGACCTAAGTACGTCGAATTTAGACGTGATTGGCACTGAAAGAGTTAATTGTTTCGGAGCTCCTTGTGTGCTCATCGAATTTTCACCGGCACCAAAGAGTGCAAGGAAAAGGATTTACTACATTTTCCGGATTTACAATACACGAAAGGAATTTCCTTACTATGCCTTGTGTTGTGACCACTGGCGACAACTTCTGGAATCATGTCTCGCAAGTAATGAGGAACCAAACTGTTGATGACTTTGGAAACAAAAACAAACAAAAATAACCAAAACAAAAACAAACAAACAAAAACAAAAACAAAAAAAACCCCAACCCCCCCACCCCCCCCACAAAACACCCCCCCCAAAAAAAAAACACACAATAACAAAAATGCCATTGTTTACAAGAGGCGTAGTTGCTAACTGCACTTACTTGAGTGTACTAAGCATCCCAGGGAACAATTGTCCCAGAGAACATCGCCGCATTCTAGGAACGGTTGTACAAATAGCAAGTACATTTTCCTTGGATTTTCTACTAAGCGTGAATTTCATGCCAAGAAGGCAGTCAACACATTTTATTGCTTTACATTATATATCATCAAGGTTATTTGTCTATGAACAATCAGAAGATAAAATTACGCCAAGGTTGTTTGGAGTGTCGGAGTCACAAACAGGGTAATTTCTGCGCAAAACAGCGAAATTTTCACTTTTCTATCTTGAACAAGTTACGACGAATTTTTTATTTTCATTAAGATAGGCGAACCATTGATCTAAAAGATCGCCGTTAATGGCACACTAACGACTTCTTATTCTTCATTAACTGTGGCAAAAAACGACGTGTCGCCGGCAAACAATCGTAAATTTGACTCCATTATACTTTATATATATATATATATATATATATATATATATATATATATATATATATATATATATATATATATATATATATATATATATATATATATATATACATATATATGATACTGCACGAGGTCCCATAAATCGACCCACATGGCACACCTGCTGTAATGGTCTGCTAAGACGAGGATTGTCCGTTTATTACAACTCGTTGGAGTCTGCTTTTCGACCAATATTTGAAACAGGCAAGTAAATTTCGACTATTTCCTATTGAGTGAAGCTGATGACAGGCAGCTTTATGTGATACACAATCAAAAGGTCGAAAAATACCCCAAAACAGCAATTTGACAGTTTCTCATTGGTCTGTCGCTTCTTGTACTATGTCGCAAATTTCCAGTAATGAAGAGACAGGAGAATCCCAACGTTGGTAGGCTGACTGAAATGTTGATTTTATTGTTTTCGATGCAGTTATCAAAATAAACTTGAAAACACATTTTCCGAATATCTTGCCGAAAAAACAATGAAAGGATACGCGGTAGTAATTATATTTTAGTTGCTTTCTTTCTTTCTGGTGAAAGAGGTTTGCATTCGCACTTTTCCAATCTGATAGCAAATCAAACCGCATTAAGGGCCATTGGAAATTCTGGTGTATAAAATAGTCGTCCTAGCCTCCAGTGGAAAGATCAATCTTGATCTTGTAACATGTTAGACACATTCCTATCTATTACAGATATTGGAACTGTTCCACCAATAAAACATGGTGGGCGTCATACAACTTAATGGTAAACGTACAGGGTAAATCAGTATGTCACAAGGCAATGTTGTGGTATTTTTCCTTTGAAATCAAACTTGCATCAGTCACATGGCCAGCGTAAAAATGCCAGACAAGTATGCCTCGTTAGAGCAAATGTGGACAAAATACATTAAACATTCGTATCGATGGTCGAACGGGAGTGTCAATAACCTTATAATAAGCTCCAGTAAAAACCCCATAAAGTGCTGATCCGTGAACAAGTACCATCGTCACGACAATGAGCTGTGGAAATAAATAATATACAGTACTAATCAAAGCTGAAAACAGCATACAAAAATAAATCCCATTGCTTCAACCCATCGTAAGGGATAAGATTAACTTACAACAAGTACCTCATATGGTGGTGTGCTTCCACTGGGTCGCTATGTGCAACATTTTCAATTAATGAAAATTTTATGTATGGGAAGAAAGCTCTACATTCCCAGAAATGAAACTCATTTCCGCTATTATGTGCACAGAACCCTAGCTCTAACTTCCGCCCTTGAACTTCTTCCCCCAGGGTATAGCCGATCATCGACAAAAGCATGTCGCACTCTTTTTAATTGGAAAAGAACCTATTGACTCTGCGTCGGTGTGTCGCTGTTACTAGCGGGCGAAAACAGGGTTCAGACTATACCATAGCAGCCAGTAGTTCTCTGATGGTCTTCAAGCAAATACGGAACAAGCAAGGGGCATTGATTGCAGTGTGGAACAGGACGTTACCCTCGTACAACCAGAATAAACTTAAGCCAATGTATGGCTTATGCTAACCTAACATAGCATAGGTGAACTATGCAGTGCAATTACCTGCCTGCCTAGGCGCTTCTATCATACATGCATTCTACTGTATGGCTTCCAAGATACAATTTAGTCCCGAACATTTGGGTCACGAAGCAAGAAAAATCAGTTTGCAGGTAATCGTGTGTCCGTATCAGTCAATGGGATATAAGGTTATGTAATTAACGGGCCATCTTCCTGCTACCACAGGACCTATTCGTTTTATTTCTTGACATTGGAACTATTTTATTGATCGACAATTTATGCATGAAATAATAAGGTATTGTGAGGCATAACGATGGAAAATGCATATAGACTTAGGGTTTCTCCGTTTGTATTAATCCATTTACCAGTAGGTGCTTGTTAAACGGTCAAAGATGTATGAACGCTAGCTCACTCATCAGTGCAATTGCTAGAGTTCGATTTAGCTCCAGCAAGCTGAGGTATAACTCAATAATTATACTACGAGACTTCTTTGCGCACAGTGTGTGTGTGTGTGTGCGTGCGTGCGTGCGTGCGTGTGTGTGAGTGTGTGTGTGTGTGTGTGTGTGTGTGTGTGTGTGTGTGTGTGTGTGTCCGCAAGGGATGCTATTGTAATGCAGAAATAGAGACGAACGTACCGCTGGTGATTTGCGCGTGGAAAGAGGGTACATGTAGAACATGAATGGACATTGTAGCAACGTCACGGCGTACCGATTTAATGTTATGGCAAAGCAATTTCTTATTGTAGCAATATCAGAGCGTAGCCCTATCACAGTTTAGCAATGGTAGCAATGTAGCAGTTCAGCAACGTCATAGTGGAGCAATTCTGTGGCCAATTCAAGCTCCAATGCTTGGTAACAGTATCCATGCGCAGCTGTTGGTCCAGCCATGAAAAAGGTAAGGCACCATGAACCGACATACCTCGACATTAGGGTCATACAGAGGTGAAATATTTCCTACGTCATCAATGATAAACATACACACACACACGGATATATACATATATATATATATATATATATATATATATATATATATATATATATATATATATATATATATATATATATATAATATATATATATATATATATATATATATATATATATATATATATATATATATATATATATATATATATATATATCAATTGAGCGTTCTCGATCATTTCCTTCACCATTGGAGCAATTCTGAAATATATTATCAAGTTTTTGCTTCTTGTGCAAATTTTAAAATCACACGAGCGACATAACCTTGCATCGAAAATAAAGTCGAATGCCTCTTCTCCTTGCCAAACACGGCAGACAATGCATGGTTAATATATTGGGGTTCGGGTGGAAATTTTTACAGTTTGGTTGTGTGAGTGTTACTAATAAGTGTTTAGTTAGCGCTCCCAGAATAGGTGCTGTGGATTCCTGCTATTTATGTTAGTCCGGCAGACAAATGCAAGATTTAGGCTGAACCTGGATTTTTTGTCTATAGTTTTTGTAACTGATTTTCAGAGACCTTGCTACATACTTCTGAGAAATACCGGGTGACATCATGTCACCCTTGAGCATTTTGATATTTCGCCTGGTTTACCACCCCCTCTCAAGTTAATACAACCCCCCCCCCCCAAAAAAAAAGGGAAAACAGGAATATGTAAGCTTGCGACAGACAACCATGTACCACAAACCACAAAACCACAGTATTTAGTGTGTGGGATCTATATAACTAGTTGTACCCAAAGTTACCTTGACCATTACATGACCCCAAGGTCAAGGAATACTTGTTTCGACACTGGGCGAGCTGATTGTCAACACAAATAAACTATACATGTGCTGACACTACACAAGCTGACTGATCTCAAATTGTTTAACAATCTTTAAACGTGTTACAAAATTAGAGTCTAGATGGTCATTTACAACTTCAAAAAATGCATATTTGAGTTAAAGCATAAAACAGAAAGGTCGTGATGACTCTGTGATCTGCTGACTGGAATCTGCTTCCGCAAGTGCACACTTAACTAATATATACATAAACTGTATTAGTACTTATCAACAGTTGACTGAAGGTTTAATCAGTGCCAAGATAAATGCCAATATGTCAGTTTCAGCTCTGAAAGTCATTCAAAATCAAAATTAAAAACAGCAAAAGAAAACCCATAGGAACATTCTTAGCAATGTACAAGAATAACGGTTGGCCGCGGATCTACCATTACAAAGATATAAGCCACTTTGTCTGTTGGGCCTTCCGAGGTCACTGAATATCAAAATCAACATTATATTTACATTTTTAGCAGTGTTTAGTATTATTCATGGGCCTAAGATCCACACTTCCCGAGATATAAGCCAATATGTAAGACCCGGGGAGTCAGGAGGAAAAAAGGCTTGAACTTTACTAGACATTCAATGTTAAAAGATACACAGTTTTGCTTGGCCATCCCTTCACACATCTGATGAATGTTAGCCCGAGCAACATCAATGTGCCTTAAAACAAAGCTATCCATACACCAGTTCTTACAATATCGCGACTGATGATGACCTCTGGTGACTTTGATAAAAAGTCGATATCACTGAATGTCAAAACCTATCAAGATTCTAATGAGATGCTCCAACAGTGTAAGTTTCCAGTAGGTAGCTCCATTAAATTCTTAGAAGTTATTGCGTCCACAAAGCTACTAATCTCATGACCTCTAGTGACGTTGTTCAAGGTCGCTGAATGTCAAACTCACCCAATTTTCCCATAATATGCTTCTACAGTACAGGTTACATGACAGCAGCTCAATTTCTCCTGTAAGAGTTCTTGGGCCCGCAAGAGTAACGGGGGGCATATTCCCGCATGCACAGACTTGACAACTATAAAAACCCGTCGACCGATATAGCCAAAGGAGTCAAATTCTCAGGGCATTGTTTTTATGGAAAAAAAGTTAGAAAATCATGAAAAATAAATAGATTGCATTATTATCTTTTCCACAAACTTGGTACTGAACGCAAACCAATTTCATCAAAACTTAGAATGAAAAAAGCTAACTGTTCTACCTTTAAGTAAAATGAAAACACAATATAGAATGCAAAACTAAGGGTGTTATCTAAGATCTACTCTAAATATTTAACAAAGCCCTATTAGAATTGTCCCAGAATATTTTCGTAGAGACTAAGATGTGCTCACAATAAATTCAAAAATCCGAAGTGCAAATCTTTATTTGACAATACTATTTTTTTTGTTTAAATCCCTAAAAAATATAACAAGTTAAGTTGCAGAAAAAAATCGAATTTAGCATCAGTCTTTCTCATTTCTACAGGCATTATGCTACATGATTACTGGCAAGCAAAAATTAAAGCCATATTTCGCTCATTAAAAATGGCGTTGAGAGAACAAATTACCCTCCGCGCCCATAATCTTTTTCACTCAGATCTGCAATTTTTGTTGAGACTTCACTGTAGAAAACTTTACTTACAATTTCCATATTGTTGTCTATGAAATGAAAGAGCAATTTTGGAGGTGGTCTTGGGGAAAGTTCTGGTGACAGAGATCACTGTACTGTGCGCTACTCAGACGGCCATCAAATAAATACATGGACTTCAAAAGTTTCGTAACAAGTTTAAAGATAACAAGAGGTCTCTGGTTTTCAATAGGAATGTTATCCACTAAAATATGCATCGCTGAAAAAAATGGTGAAGCTGCATTGGATCCTTGTTGAGGTATTATGGTAACGTCCTCCCCTTGTGCACCACTCAGATGGCCTTGAAGATAAATGCTTTGAAGTTTCTTACAAAGATTCATAAAAATACGAAGAGGGAGCTGGTTTTGAATAGGAGCCTTTACCATCATAAGATACATCTCTGACAAAAATGAAGTAAAGCTGTAGTCAATATTTTTTAGCTATCGCGTTAACGGTGTCAGGGTTGACGCCACTCAGAAAGCCTTCAGATAAATACATTAAAAGTTCCATAAAAAGGTAAGAATTATCAGAATACGCTGGTTTTTAGTAAGAACCGGGTCCATCATTAGATGCATCTCTGACAAAAATTTGGTGAGGCTGCAGTCAATATTATGTTTAGATATCGCGGTAACGTTGTCACGGTTGACGCCACTCAGATGGCCTTCAAAAAAACACTAAGCGTTTCATGAAAAGTTTAAAAACGATAAGAGGAAGCTGGTTTTCAATAGGAACTTGGTCCATTATAAGGTGCTTCTGTGACAAAAATTTGGTACAACTGCGGTAAAAACCTTTTGAGATATCGTGGTAACGTTGACAACACGGACAGACTTACGGACGGATGGATGGATAGACGACCCAGGGGACGACATTACCCTCCGGCACTTTATGTGCGGAGGATAAAAAGTAGTTTGACAGTACTGGAAACTTTTTTGCTGCATGTTTACATTGCTGATTGCTTCATCAGCTACTGCAACTGCTTACCTGTAAGAAAAACAAGTCTTATTCGTCGCCGCTTCCTTTTCACCTGGAAACAAACATGATTTGCCATATGACGAAAATTCGTAAGTGGCTGGAAACCAACTTTTTGAAGACTGAACACCTATCAAGGTCATGACCAAGGGCAAGGTCAAAGAGAATTTCGAGGATAATACTGCATGTACCAATTGTTTTACATCTTTACTACATACATGAACAAAAGGAGGGGCAAAAACAAACCCAAAATAGTGTCAAACTAACAGAACAATTAACATGTGAAGGTCATATGAAGTTCAAGGTTGCTTTAAGGTCACAGTATGGAAAACATATTTTTTTCTTTTTCTTTTGCTTTGTGCTATTCATTTGGAGGTAAGAGGTCATCAAATTATGAATCTGAATGATTATTTTGAAATATATTGTCAGTGTATGATGAGAAAAAAGGCAAATATTCGGATAGGAGTAGAGTTAAATAATTAACCATCAATATTATAAAATGCTCAAAAGTGACAAGATGTCATCCGGCATTTTGTGACTTTGTGTGACCCAGTGGTCATAAATCAAGCATTAAAATAAACTATAGACAACAAAGTCAGGTGAACCCAAACGTCTGCCCGGCTATGTGGTTCCTTAAAGCTTGATCTCGTTACAAATATTTTGAAACTAAATATGCGGGCAATTTACCGTTGGGTGCAAATATTCTTAGCCTTGGAAAATTCAAGAAAAACTCTATTGATTTAAAAGTGTGAAAGTAATCTGATATTTGATTTTTAAACTGAAGTATTAACACTGTTTTAATTTCTCTATATATTTTACAAGAAATATAAATCTTTGTATATGCGTTTGATGGGAGATCAGGACAAATTGCCCAAAAATGATTTTGTGAGCTTTCACTAAACAGCACACAGTGGGTATGTCATGTTTTAAGCCTCAGGGCTTGTGTAATACTGTAGCGTTATTACAATCCGGCATATAAAAGGACACAAACACGCAGGTAGATTGACAGGATTGTGTCTGCAGATAGCAGACCAAGTCTCGTTATGGTCTCGTCATGGTCCGGACACTCCTGTCTGTGCAAACAATCCTCTCTGTCAAGCTTAGCGGTGTTTTGATATATTAATGATAGCTGTTTCATATGACAATGAAATATTAAAACGAGAAAAAAGATGGATCCAAATGCGGACGAATTAAATTTTCTCATGTTGGATTACAGTGCAACCAGGTTGGGCACAAGGTGAAATGGTATGTGTATCCATTCGTCTGTTGAATGTCAAAACGAAGCAAGGCCCCTATTCCAGAATTAAAACTGGTCATGTGACGGTGTTCTTACGTCATGAGTGGCCTACTTCTTTCCTCCCACCTATATCATAATATTAAAGATAACTGTTACTACTGGCAGGCGCCATTCAAGCAGGCAAACATAAAAAAGGACACCTCATACCCCTAACTGGTCAGTGTTACCTGTAAAAGAGAAGGTCCACAGCTTTTTTAGCCTGCGACGTGGAGAAAGCAGGCTGTTGCAGATAATACAAGTACAACAGGAAGTGTAAATATTTTCATTAGAATGCTTTTAAATTAAAACGAGCAGTCATAGCACTCTATTTACCCGTGAGAACTGATTATTTCCCACAACTGAATTTCGCAACAACGTGCGAAGTAGAACATGCATCTTTGAGCAGCGCTAAAAGAACAATGAGACAATGACGTGTTTAAATACAAGCGCTATATTGCTACTTGCTCTTTTATCTTCATACGTGGTGGTATAACATCTATGTAAACTAAGTAAGTTGGTCTATTGATTACAGGAGCGGTAGACTAGGGCTATTAAGCTGCATTAACAGTGCTTCAACATAATACCTCACTTACTGTAAATCTGGTCTTTTCCACGTTGATTTTTTTGTGCCAGGGTGCTTCTGGCTTTGTTGATGGTTTTGCAGAAAGCATTAACGCTACAGTAACACATTATTCAGGAAAACGTCAGTATCCCGCTTATATGCGTTACTTTTTGAGCGCTTGGGCAAGGTGTAGATTACAATCAAGTAGGTAGGGGAACATTTGGAATTGTTGGCCGCTGTCCGTTGAAATGTAAAGTGCTAAATTAAAACATCCCATTCAAATTATGGATTAAGGGATTAGAATTAGCCAAAACGTTAATTGCACAAAAAAAAACTCATGCCTTAGCTTAGGAGACGGATATAAAATGAGAGCAAACAGTCATATAACGTCATGCGTTTCAGTACTGAAACAGTGTCCATTGCAACATATCACTAGTTTTATTGTATGACCAAAGGTGCTTCGTTGTTTGTTTGTTTGTGTGTGTTTATGTGTGTGTTTGACGAAAACGTGGCGTGGAAAAAAGCATTGCACACACGTTCAGACTACTCTGTAGCCACTGTGAGGGAATATGTTGATGAACGTAAAATCTGGGGTACAAAATATTTACTGCGATGCCAAACTAGCGGCTGAAGATTGTCTCCTTAATCACCACTCTACATGTATATACGTCTCACCATCTTTTTACCGCTATATCTGTGCATCAAATGTTACCAGCATCATCTTTATATGCAGCGAATTTTCTGAATCTCGTGCTTCTAAGGTTATATACAGCTTGGGAAAAAGGGTTAAAAAGACTATAGATCGGTGCTATTATCTGCAATTAAGTTCGGGAGACTAAATTCTGTTGAAGATTAGTAATTTTAAATATATTTGAAATTAATGCGTGTTAGAAGCAACATATTTCTGACCGCCGTCCAATTGCAATTGTCTTTAATTAGGCAGAAGAAGACACAGGGATATAATATGTGACACCCTGAGCCTCTTTCTCAGCACCTGCGGCATTTTGAGGTCAACCGTCAAAAAATCATGCACATGGAAGGACCACCACTTTAATCCCGCGCGTGCGCGTGTGTCTGTGTGATGTCAGAGAAAGCCCCTCTCACTTATGCTCTGCCTGAGACCGACGGAAACCAATCAAAGTCCTTGACCATCTATACCAGGGCAAAGTAAAACGGATTCTGTTTTCTACTTCTTTCTTTCTTTTTTCCTTTAAATAGAGAATTATGCCTAAATTCTACCTGAATGAAATGAAACACATTGCGACATTGTATCTTTGGTCCGCGACTTCCCTGATGCCTCAGAGAATTTTTCCATCGGGTCAAGTCCTATCTTGTTAGGCAAAAGATAAAGCCGAAGTCAAGCTCTCTAGGGCAAAGGGCTATACGACAGCAGTACAAAATGCTATTAACCGACAGCAAGGTATATTATAGGTTTTAAGGCAGGCTTACGTCTAATACGGCCTCTGCACCGGTACTTACTTTTACATGGATTGGGGCCGAGACGGAAATGAATGGCCGTATTTGTATAAAAGCTAAATGAAAATCCTTACGAGATAACGGGGATATTTTTATATCAAGAAATCCTTTCGGTAGGTCTTTAATATAGTTCACACTGTCCTAAAATGAAACATCGTTTCTTCATCAGCTAGTCATCTGGAATTCTGATAGATGACGCCTGTGCACTTTGGCTCGTTCTTAATGATTCTCTAGCTTGCAGGACTTGTAATTCTAAGGTCTCCAGCGGTTGCCAGTTCTACTTTAATTTCCGACTATTAAGATGGCATAAGCGCCAAAGGATTAGTTCCGTCCATTGTAAGCACCACGGATCCCCGTGTAAGCTTATTTACAGAGCGTCATCAAGACGTGTGCGCGGTGCCGCTACAGATCTTTGCACGGGGTGCGCTTTCACCATCTCAGCGACCTCACACGGTGCAGTTGAATCATTGAGAACGTAAGGTAAGACCCCAGGGAAGAACGACAACAACCACGGTTTCTGCATTGATATTCTACGAGGATTTTTGTCATGGCCGTTGTCATTATCGCTGCGCCGGGTTTATTCCTACCTGCCGCCTCTCTAACCTCCATCTCCAAAGTTAGCATCTTCATCATGAAAGTCCAGGTACCGTAAGATGCCGCGAGCATTCCTCGTGTGAGCCAAAAGAGAAAGCTACAAAGCTCATTGTACATTATGTTATTGCACATGTAAATTCAACTTTCACCGGGGACCCTAGAATCATGAAAACTAACAGCCTTGACATTTCCCGTTTAAACCAAATGTTGTGTGTGTCGATTTCTTCAGAATTCTTAAAATTTTGCACCCCCGAAAATGCTTCGCAAAGCGTACCTGAGTGAACCTTCGATATTGACGCACAATAAAACAAAAAACAACGTCGACTCCGGGCCGTAACTATATACAAAGGGTAAGGTACGGGGGCGACTAGGGACTTAAAGAATACGTGGATAAAGTACGATGCAGCGTTACAAGTTGAAGATGTAAATATGGCATGAAGCCGAACTATCACTACAAAATTATATATATATATATATATATATATATATATATATATATATATATATATATATATATATATATATATATATATATATATATATATATATATATATATCTATATATATATATATATACATGAGGCAGAGTCAAGATTTAAAAGGGACGATATGTTGGATTGATCAAAGTTAGATGTAGAACACGATGTGAATCTCCTATGGAGTAGATCCTGGAATCAACGAGTGTGCGAATAACAAAAGGCAGCAAAATTAGAAGATATTATTCCCATAATTTTTTAATTTGTCATAGTTTGCATCTCTCTCTCTCTCCCTCTCTCTCTCTCTCTCTCTCTCTCTCTCTCTCTCTCTCTCTCTATATATATATATATATGTGTGTGTGTGTGTGTGTGTGTGTGTGAACTAACATTTCATATAGGTAGTAGCACGCTTAGGAACATCAAGTCAGCATACGAATGGTCCACGCCTCGTTCTGTCCTTGTCGCGTTTTGGCCAAGGAAAGGTGTTGACTAGGTCAAAACTCTCCTCTGAAAGAGCTAATCTATCTCTTTACATAATGTACCTTTCACCGATATAAATACACATTAAAATGCTTCACTTATACGGCATTCTATAAGGGGGGGGGGGTAAATAAGAATAAGTATCCTGTTCTCAGAAAAAAAGGATAGGGAAGACACAGCTGAATGAAGGACAAGAAAATGATATACAATAACAGGTCGTCGAGAAAAGAGGAGCAGTATGGAGAAATGAGAAGTGACAAGAAAAGAAGAGACGGAAGGAGACGATACGACAAGGAAGAGAAGAATGGAGGAGTGGAAAAGAAGAGAAGAGAAGAATGAGAGGAGGGGGTAGGGGGAGGGAGGATAAGGGAAAGAGAAGAGAAGAGAGAGGCAGCAAGATGAGAAAGGAGGAGAACAGAAGGAGTGTAGGGGGATTAGACAAGAAAGGTTTAAGGGGTCTAACATTACACTGAAGTAAAACGAGGAAGCGAGGAATTTGTCGGCGGTTGTGCAACTGGAACTGCTGTAGAAGTGTTGTTGCAGACAGGATTACCCTGCACGCTGGTCATTGGTACTGACAGACAACCACTCCATCAACTAATTCAGTCAATGTCCCGAAGGACAGGTGCATTTTGTTAGACTACTTAGTCCCAACTGATGTTGGCTTACAACTCTTGTAGGTGTCTAAAGCAACTTGTCCAGCATATTAGCTGCTGATATACTTGATAACTGCAGTGGTCTACCCACACAAGGCCACCTGATCTGACTGCAGAGCGCGTTTGGGCCCCACATGGAATTTAAATATTGCCATGATGAGGTGATTCGATGATTTTTTAAGGATGATGCCTAATGTTGTTTTCTTCCCTTTTTGAATTTATGTGAACAAAGACTCTATATTGATTTTTTTTTCTTTGCAATGTCCAGGTTTGTGTGATATGTAGAACGTATTGCTTATTCATTAGGAATTTTACTGTGGAAATGAGAAAACAAAAAAAAAAACAAAACAAAAACACACACTCACACGCACACACACACACACACACAAAAAAACAAACAAAAAACAAAAACAAAAAACAAAAACAAAAACAAAAACCGCCAAAAGGTTGCAGTGGCAGATACCAACATATATTCATTTAAATGTTTATTATATAAAAGGTTTTCAGTGGCCTAAACTAAAATTTTATAGCTCACTACAACTATAGTGATGTCATCTTTTGGCTAAGTCAATAATGTCTTGGGGTTTATCCAAACTGCAATGATTGTCTATAATTGTGTTGATGATCAATATGGTTGATTTCTGATGAATATATTTGCCCCTGCTTGCCCCTATGGCTCATTAGATCATTGACACCGTACCTTTCTTTCCGCGAATGATCTGACTAGGGGCGTAATAGAAGCTGTAACTGGTGTAACATGATGATGATGATGATGGTGATGATGATAAATAATAACAATAACTGGCAGTGACAGTAATAATTATGGTAACCACAATAAACAACCACTAAGAGTGATGTGCAATGAATTAATGTGTGGCCAACCGTCTTGGAACATCACATTTTAATTTAACCACCACTTTTACATCAAGCAGTAATTACTGTAAATGTGGCTGTGAATATATGTTATTTACACAATGATCCACTCTATCTATATATCTATCTATCTATCTATCTATCTATCTATCTATCTATCTATCTATCTATCTATCTATCTATCTATCTATCTATCTATCTATCTATCTATCTATCTCTATCTCTCTATATATCTATCTATCTGTCTATCTATCTATATGTATGTATATACATAATTATGTACCTATATATATACATATATTATATATATATATATATATATATATATATATGTATAGAGAGAGAGAGAGAGAGAGAGAGAGACAGAGAGAGAGACAGAGTTATTACTCAATCCAGATGCGTTGATACAAACAATACACGTATAATTCACTAACGAACCATGTAGAAGTAACAGTGAATATTACATGGCTGAGATTGATTTACTATTTTTGTCTCCGAGGGATCGTTGACCGTGGGCAAGGTCACGAGTGAACGCAGGTCACGAGTGGTTTTTCCCACCAGCAACGATCTCGAGTGAGAGAAAAAAATAGTATCTAAATCTCTAGCCATGTCAGATTTTGTTTATTCTATGTTTGATAGGTTATTCATTGCAATAAATGTGTCCTTGGCCTATTTTCAACGCCGACCCGTGGTTTATTACGTTCGCAGTAATTATTTAACGCCAAATCTGACGTATAATCCAACACCCATGTTTATGCGCTACATCGGTCATGCAGGCGCATCAAAATTTAGTTGAACAATGTTTAGGTCATGTGATCTACAGTGAGTTAATCCTTTTGACTTTTGCCCGAGAATGTGGTAATTCAACCTCAAACATAGAAAAAAATTGAGATTTTTTCTCCAAACCGTGCTCTGAGGAAAAATTAAATATATATATATTTGTGTTGAAGTTGATTTGAAAGAAACAAACAAAACAAAATTTTTGATTCTGTTCCACTTGGATTAGAAATTGACGTTAGAATTGGGGTACAGCGCAGACGAGTCCCACAACCCGACGTACAACCTGCTGTGTAGGCTTCAAGGCAATGGACCGACTGGTGCTGCGGTTTGAGGGTTTACTTTGTGTAGCCTGGGAACTGACACATAGCATGTACCTATTGGTTTACACCTTAGATAGACGGCCCTTGCTGTCATATTGAGCCCTTGAAGATGTGGTCTGTAAAAATGGCTATCGATCGTATACCGCTTTGTCTTTCTGAACCACTTCCATCCTCTTCTTGAATGGTTACAGGTGGCCTACAACGCAGGTCTCAGTAGAGCCCAGAATAGGACAGCTCAGCACCTCTTGTTTCTCTGCTGTTATCAAGTAATGAGACACCTCACGATCTCCTTATCTTTTCATTCCATTCTCAAAGTCGGCCTACAGAAAATGTTATTTGAAGATGATCCCCCCTCCCCACTAATTTCGTTTGCGGACCGATTTTCCAGGTTCTTTTAATGCATTTAAGCTAGGGTCATTCTGGTCTATAGGGTTAACTACAAAGCGTGAATATTGTGGCCGATTCTATATGCTTTGGTATGTGCCTGGGACATCCGATTAGAATTCAAGAAAAGAACTGTGCATTCTATATGCAACATTTAAATCTCCTAGACCCTCACGCCAGTGATAAGCAGCTTAAATTGGGAGGCATATGATGACGGGAATCCGAGCATCAGTGCATCTGGATTGTGCTGGCGGTTTGGCATAGCATTCGAAAGGCCATAACGGGAAAACAGGCTGCCCCTATGGCACCAAGTCGCACAAATAAACGCGACAGAATGACAAAACAATGTTGTGCACACCTTCATTGGCACCTGGAAGACGGAGCTAAGGAGTAGGGGACTGCAAATCTTTATGCAAACAATCGTCTGTGAAGGGCAAACTCATGCAATGAACACAATTTCGTGGTTTCCGAATCCCAAACCGCATACCATTTAAAAGTATAACCCTAATATAAGCACTTGCAGTAAATCATTCTGTCCTATCATGGAGTAACGATTACTGTAACATCACTTAATTACACTGTATTCACATTTTAGCCCATTTAAGAAAAGCAATGAACTAAAGTATTCCAAAACAGATTTGATAAGCTCAATGTCCCAAGTAAATAAATTAAAACTTGAGTTGAATGTCCGAAATACAAAAGCCGAAGAATTTATACACGCGGATTAGGTATAGTAATTTTGTGTGTTCTCAATATATGTACATGTAATTGTCCGCTAATAAACTCGAATTTTTATATTTATAATATTATAATTAACCAATTTAATACAAAGAGAAACTTAAACCTAATTCTGTAAGCCCATGTACCGTTTGAACACTATATTCTACGAGCAAAGTCCTATTCTGTACCATTCACTGAAAAACTGTATTGTTCTAAATCACAATAGCAAATTAATTTATAAAAGGAACAAATCATATTCATAAAATTTGAAAATTAGAAGAAAGTTTTAGGCATTATTAGCCTTTAAAAAGTCAGGTCATCAGCGGGGAACCAGCGCAAGACTTGTTTCGGTGCCATTAATCGCCGGACAAGTCATTCTGCTCACTGGCGGCACCATGTATGCATTTCCAATACAAACATCCCGAGCTGATGTATTACGGAATGAAGCGAATATGATGTTCCTTTGTTAATAGGCCTATTTAAAAACATAGCCCACATGACATAAATATAGTGAATCTACACCTAACACTCATGATTAGGCCTAACAAAATTGAATAATAAAATAATAAACAATCCCACACTTACCTACAGCGCCTGGTCTTACAACAGACCCGACTAGGCCTACCTGACGGACTGTTCAGATCAAACAGATCAAACCAGCTCTTCAATGTCATGCTCAGAGGAAGTTTAGATTTCAATACCAAGTCAAATTATGAGATAGGAACCGCCAGTATTACGGTGCTGAATAAAATTGTCAGAGTTAGTTTGTAGTAATATGACTGAATCAACAGCTTTCTGAAAATGGTGGGTGGGACGTTCCGGAAAGTCATCGACCCACAGTGCATGCAACTGTGATAGGACTTATATCGAACACCAGTTTTGTTTATTTATTCTTACCATTGCCAAACTTGGTTTAACACTTTGCAGCAAATTACACATGGAGCACCAACAGTGCCTGCTCATCCGTCTAGTTCTCAACCCAGTAAATTCACTATCCAATCTTTCTAACGCCCAATAGCCGATCTAGGAGAGATTTGATCACAACTCGGCTTTAACCTGTGGGCAGGAAAGAATAAAAAAAACAAAACATGTGAGACTGAAGAAAAAAGATCAGAAAATGAAAATGCAGAAGTAAAAGAAGCAACGAAAAGAAATTAGAGAAAAGCAGCGACATGAAAAGAGGAAAATACAAGAAAGGTAGAGAAGAAGCAGATAGGAGCAGGAAATAAATAAGGACAAAAGGAAAATGATGGAGAGGAAGAAGAAAAGGGAAGACACTCCAAATGTTATGTTCCACACTGAAGTATCTGTGCCATTCGAGCGCAGATGCAAAGTAGGATATTAGTGCTACAGAGCCACAGGCCGGTTATCAGTATCCTCAAACGCAATTATTTCGCGTCTTGAAGGTGCTACACGAGGATCGCTTTCTCATCTCGCCATTAAAATATACATGTACACTGAACGGCTCAAAGATTCATTTTTTCCTAAATCCTCCGATATTCCTAAAACAGTTTAAACCGTAGGTGGTCCAAACCTGGAACAAATTGACGAAAGCTGTTGATTACATTTTATCCTTTCTCGGACGTAACTCATCGTGTTTAAAATACTTGCTGTATTTCGCTTAACTTGGAAATGACTCATCATGTTTTCCTCAATACATTCTGTGCTTCAGTCTGTGTGGGAGTGTGATCAATCAGGGTTACCTCACAGAGAGGCGGTGACAAGTTTGTAACTAATTTAGCAGTAGGTAAGTACTTTCCACTTTCCGTAGCTGTGAATGAAGGCAGAGTATGAAGACTAGCGATACACAGATGGTACATTGCTACCATGGACCCATGTACCGCACTCTGGGTATCCATATGTACATTAAATGATGACGAAACTTTCAACCGCACATGCCACCTACCACGAACAGCAAACACAAAAACAGTTTTTTCCCATGGGAAGCCGTTTGATAGTTAATTCCATACATACTTAAGTCAATCATTTAATCAAACAACGTGTGGAAATGAAAATTGAATGGTTTAAATTGGTACTTGTACCATAAGTCTACCAAAGAAGTGAAGTTGTCATTGCTGTCCAGCCAGGTGCGAGCCAGGAAATGAACTCGGCAGTTCAAAGAGGCCCTTTAACGGTTTAAATGATAGGCAGTTTGATTGGTTCCCCAAGTCTGGCTTTGCATTTTGCCTGCCAAACCCACCTATCCCCGCGTTTGTCTTCAGTCCACTTGCAAGTGTAGAAGAAATAATACGAAATTTAGTCAGCGTTGGAGGCAAGGGTATTTCAGTAAAGATAATATGGAGCTTTATGTGTATTGAAAGCAATTGCATTACAAAGCGGAAAAGAAAGAATGTAATAATCCTTCAATAAATACAACTGGTATTGTATATTATTGTGTGTAGATTTATCAGAGTGAAGTCCCTAGGCGAACCTGAAGTAGAATGAAGTGGAATAAGTCAACATGACGCGTTATCAAATTTCAGTCCTTTATTTGTCCACCATCAAGAGTACTATAAATTATTCCTGGAACTTAATTAACAATTTCATACATATTATCTATTAAGGATTTAAGTGTTAAGATAATATTGTATCAGTGTGTTCTGTTATCCTATATGTTTCATTTACACTATCAATAAGCAATTTAGCGGCATCAAACACTTTATGCATGATTCGGTGTTCTCACCAAACCTACACAGGAAACTATAGAACATTCGTAATTATCCCTCTTAATTGCTACCTTTACAATCTAACTTTTCTGACACAGGTTGCGCACGTTCTCTTCTGTTCCAAAAATGGCTGGTATTTATGGCCAGGTTAGGTTGAATGGTGCGCATGATTTAAGCAAAAGACCAGTGAAAAAATGAGAGGGACTAGGCATGTAAACTTTGATATGGATTGTTGATAGTCTATTATCCAACGGAAATTATCAAGTTACGTGCATTGCAAATGAAAAGGGAACTGATCTGACATTTGATAGTCCATCGTAGTACTCTTGCTACAAAATATGGTTTCCAATATTCCCTTAGTTGAATTGTCGATTTGCTGTCGTACGGCAATAGTAAGACTGATTCGGCAATTATCTTTCCAGGTATGATTAAAATTGGACTTAAAAGTTACCTTTTCACAGATGTATTTGCAAAATTGAACACAAAACAAAGATAATTACAAGAATTATAGCCCACTGTGGCTACAGAGCTAAACAAATTAACGACGAGGCGTTGGTGAGAGTACATGTAATTTGCTGTGGGTGTATTCCATTATATCAAAATGATAATATGGTAAAACAATACAGACAGCTATCCAAACATTGACGCCTGTAATAACATCATTTAAGAGTAATTGCCTTTGAGTATTTCACAAAATATTGCATGATATTCAGAATGAAAACACACATACCATAGGGCATACGTTTTGCAACAAGCAGCGTGTCATGTCACTCTTTACGTAATAAGTACTTTGCTTTAATGCGCTCTGACACTCAGCATCTTTAAGACAGTACTGAAAAGATATGATAACTCAATGGAGCTTAAAGTCTTTAAAAACATAGCTTCGTCTTTAAGATTATACTCAAAGGTTTTTAGAACAGGGTCTCCAGACAGAGCTCTTGAGTATGGCAGAATTCAAAATAATTTTGGAAAGGCTATTTATTAGAGCAAAGATGAAGCGTACGATTTTAATAATTTTCCGGCTGCACTCGGGGTTGTCGCAGCGAAAAAACCCCTTTTAATCTGTCATCTTGTGTTGTAAGGTACACACCGGGGGCAACAGTCTCAAAATGACAGGCAGAATTCTGATATCTCAGCACCTGACCAAAACAAAAATATGTTGAACAATTTTCACATTATTGACAAGCAGCCTTGAAATCCTTCAAATGCTAACATTTTGTAACAGAGCGGCGATGTTGGAAATGGTTGCTTCAGCGACATCGTGATGTTTTATTAAGCAGAATTGGGTTGCAAACGCTATCAAATGAGAGGCAGATGCAACCATGTTGCCTTGGTTTCTGCTGAAATACATGTGTTCATGTAACGCTGACTCCAATTCCAACTTTCGCTGAACAAACATTGAGTCCCCAACAGTTTTTAAAGCCTGTTTATAGGCCAGAAAAAGTGATGTCGCTAGTTGTTTTTTGAAATATACTGACAGGAAAGGAGTATTACATCAATCAGGCAGTTAATATCTGAAGTCGTATCTACCTGGTAAATAAGTGCTTGCAAGGAAAGTGTCTAACGACCATTCAAAAAGCCGTCTGTTCACGAAATACTGATTCGCATTGTCCGACGAAGTTGTGTCAGTAAAAAATAATAAAATTCAATCATTGGGAACTGCATCAAAGCGCATTTTGCTTCAAAAGCATGTACACTTGAATTGAATTACTAATTAGATGTCACTTGTATAGAAATAATCTGTTGTTTGCATATTCTTTGCATTGCATTCACATTTTGTCTTCTGTGCTTGCATCAGTGTTTCTTGGTGGAATTTAACACTTCTTTACAAAGTTACGATCCAAATCATAAATAATTAACAGACATAAGGTACATTATTCCAAGTCGAACGACATGTTTCTACTTCAGCCTAAAATCAGCACTGAATATATGAATTTTATTCAACTGAGCACATGTTACTATTTTGTTAAAAATGGTAAAGACATTTATTTTGCCTTAAACACCCTCAAGCCATGCCAGAAAAAACATAAGTGTGTCAAATGACTACCAATCATGAGACTACATCAGATGCTTCCAAATGAGTGATGGTCGTCGTACTGCTGAGCACTTAATTCTGTCAAAACAATTGATGTATGGTTTTATGAAAAGTCCTAAGGTACTTAATTCTTTTTTAAGAATGAAGAGCGACTGTAGATAAAGTGCTTTACTTTATTTATATGTACCTGTATCATTTCTATTATTTATGGCCGCTATATATATGGAGATTGGTGCCACTGATCTTTCTCAAGCGGGTCCCTCAACAACGTTCTATCGGTACAACTTATAAATTTTCGCAATATCACACATGTGTTGTGCCAAGTTGTGTAAATTTGTATCCTTTTACAGAATTCCTTGCCCCCCCCCACACTGACTGAAAATATACCTGTCTTCATATATGAATCATGTGATATACGTTATGAAATGACAGCATACAAGGTATCACCAGACATGATAAACCAGAAACAAAATATGCACTCTTTTACGTTCCACAGGAAAGATGAACTTAGCCGTGGATTCACAGATTAATGAAATCATTTCAAAAACTTGATTTATTTGGCTTCTTATTTATATATACAAGCAAACTCAAATTGGCACGCACAATATCTGAAAGCCCTTCACCATCGTGTATAATTATATGGGGTATCCAAACAGACTGTTTATATATACCGACACGGCCGTCATTGACAATGTAAAAATTTCCTATTTTCATGGCATATAAATCAATATATTTCCAGGTTAAGACACTCTCCCGGTCACAGGTTAATGTCCCAAAAAGGCACTGATGTGACGTATCAGTCAATTCGCCTGAACTAATCCGACTTTCATGGGAGCTAACTGTAATTTAAAAGCTGCATGACAGTTACTTCTTCAACGCTCTATTGAAAACTTGAGCTGGCTTGCTGCTTAAGCAACTACAAAATCCCTCAGTTCTGGCATCTTTTCCGGTGGAATTTTCAATGACGATATCGATGTCACCAGAGCCATCCGAAGCGTGTCATTCAATCTACAGGATACAACCCTCAGCTAGCATATGAATGTCAACGCATAGTCGACCTGGGATTCGTCAGTCGATCGCACGGTATTATAAATTACTTTTGTTGTTGTCAGTGAAATTCCTACATCAAACGTAGGTTTGCCATGTGCTTCTCAACAGGACTTGTTTTTTCTTCATTTTTTTTTAAACAAAGAAAAATGTTTTTTATGTGAGTGCTACTGAAGAATTGCTTTTCTAAGTATTGATGAAGAAGAGTAAAAGGTATATAGCTAGAAAAGATGATTTGCTGCATCGCAAATCAGTGTTTGTGTTTTCAAAGCTTATCGGTATGACAATGTACAATTGGTATTTTGGTCCTACAGTGTGTTATCGATACGACAATGCACAATGGGTACTTCAAGTACAACAGTGTATGATCTGTACGACAATGTTACGGCAGTGTACAATGGGCACTTCAGTACTACAGTGAATGATCTGTACGGCAATGTTAGGATAGTGCACAATGGGCACTTCAGTATTACAGTGATTAATCGGTACAGCAATGTTATGACAGTGTACAATGGGCACTTCAGTACTACATTTTCTCATCGTTACGAAATTGTTACGACAGTGTACAAATGGCACTTCAGTACTACAGCGTATGATCGTTACGGCAATGTTAGGACAGTGTACAATGGGTACTTCAGTACTACAGTGTAGAACAGATATAACCAGTTAGCGTAATCAACTGGTTTTCAGGAAGAACATTGGAAAGCCACACTTGACACAAAGCAGCCTGAGTGTAACAAGCTCCAAATCTTACTTTAATGCGCCCAACTTTTCTATTGGGTGGTGGAAAATACTTTGTCAAATTGCCTCAGAGTACTCTACCTCAACTTAAGTTCATCTTTAATGCAAACACCTCCATGCAATCCCAGCTGTATGTCTTACATAGCCCAGCCAAGCTTGTGTGCAAGCCTCTCTGCTTTATCTGCACAACCTGCCAGTGTGCATACAGAAGTTATGCAACTTTCACGCATACTAATTGGCAACATTTGAAAATAAAGCTTTGTCACAGCCAAGATACCTAGTGAAGAGGGAGGTGGAGGGAGGTCCCCACCTGACTTTAAATCAGTGGTTGCGCACATGTAAATGAAGCCCATTCTTGGATTTCGCTTGTTAAGCTTCCTTCAAGTTAATGACAACATATTATTCAAAGCCACACTGCATCTTCCACCATACCCCTACCCTGTGGTACCTATTTCATCAACGTGCCGGGTTTGTTGCAAGCCAACTGGCCTTGACCCAATCTGAGAGAAGATATTCCTCGTCCCCAATTCAGATCCAAGGTACACCAAGAAACTTGCTTCATTTCACATCAATTTACTGGATCAATCAGCTACACAGTCATAATAGATATAGCAGAAAGTTAATGACAGATCCGCCTATTATATTTTTTCTAACAAAGTCAACATTCAGACTCTATCGCATTTCTAATTTATCTCACCAGGTGTTACCACCTATCAGAGAGCTGAACAAATCAGCTTGTGTGCAGATTTTTGTCGCGTCATCAGCCCTGGTCGCCATGCTTATATACGACATGCTATGCCTAACTCCCCAGCTTCCGTATGCGGTCTTAATTCATAGGTCTTGCAAGCGACTTTTGTGGTTGTATTACAAGGTTCCGGAATGAGTAAACAGCTTTCCTCAAGATCTAAAGCATACACGGGAAACCTTTTGAGTGGAACCAATCTTTTATTCTGTGTAACTTTTGTTATTGTGGTGTTTCGCATTGTTTCCAACGGCATTAACTGAAATAATTCAGCCAGTGGACATTTTGTTGCCATTATTTCTGAGAGAGTTAAGAAGCTAACAGTGTACTATATATATATATATATATATATATATATATATATATATATATATATATATATATATATATATATATATATATATATATATATATATATATATATATATATATATATATATATATATAAAACAAGAAGATTGCAGTTATTTTTCAGAAAACATATTGAATTTTGCCAGTGGTCAGCCGGGTTGAGATATGGCATACGCTACTTCTCAGATATACATCAAAAGGCGCATGTTGCTAGTTTTTGGAAACAGACTTTGAATGGAGTTTGACAAGGAGCTCCTTCAGGGTCATTGTTGATCAACACTTTTATGAATGACACATTGATGTATGTAGTGTATGTATATTATCATAGGAATAAGGGTGCAAACGCAAATTGTGTTTCTTTGACCAGAATAGGACTGTGCACAACCCATCGATGCGTTTATTACAAAATTACTCAAATTTGACAGTATTCACTAAAAATTTCACAAACTTGAACCATTATGTTAATCATGTTGATACACTGACTCATGGTTGGCAGCAAAATATAGTTTTATGGTTTGGAAATTGTTTAAGTGAAAGTTAGGTGTCATCATGAGGTTTGTTTTACATTTCTGGTGCAGGATGTTCATTGTTGCTGCACTTGTTAAGAGTTTCTTTGGTTTGTACAGGTGGTCTAGCTTCAACTGTTTATTTCATAATCACTGGGACTGAATATAATGCCTAAGTTTGTTTCCACTTCAGTAATACACTGACAGGTGGTTTAACTAAGGTAAGCAATGCAACTAGAAAGGGCACATGCTGGTTCAGGGGTAGGTCAAATTGTTCTTATCTGAACTTGTACTATACAAATTTAGTAATTATGCTTGGTTTGACAGGTATTCCGTATTTATGATGAAGCTGTGCATTTATAAGCAAAACGTCACTTATTTAGCTAGTTCATCATTTGCCACGTTCATATTTATTCATTATAAAGTGGGTGGTCTTTGCTGAATATTTGGCTTCAGACAAGGAGCCGCTGCTCAGAGAGACATGTAAGGGTACAAGCTCTGAAACATGTTCTTAGTTGTAACCCGCTGAAGAGCTTTTAATGTATTTGGGCTAATACAGCCTATGTCGTTCTACAAAACAACGTGTGCAATATGGACAATAGTACTCCCATATGTATATAGGTTAGACAGTGACAGGTTCGCTTATGTAGAGTTAAGAGTTCGACCAGGGAAAAGGGTAATGACTACTGGAAAGTGGTTCTGGACAAAAAGACAGAAATACAAGTCAGATGTGGAGCCATCTGAAAAACTCCAGTTAACATCTTTTGGAAAAAAGATAACTGTGAAAGAATACGGAACTACGTATAAAGGTGGATCATGGGCGATACTGTTTTAGATCGCGAGCTGCCAGTGGCAAACAATCATAGGAGATACTGTTGTAGTGGATGAGCTACGGGTGACAATCTATTATACAAGTGGCAACCTATAAGGGCAGATACTGCTGTAGTTAATAAGCTATAGATGACAGTCTATCATGGGAGATACTGTTGTAGCTATGGGGCTACAGGTGATAATCTACTATGATATATACTGTAGTATTTCACGCGCTAGAGGCGGCAGTCTGTCATGGGAGACACTGTTGTAGTTAACGAGCTACAGGTGATACTGTCTCATGAGAGATATGGGTATAGCTAAACAACATAATCTTAAACTTCTATTAGCGTTCTCAATTTCAAGCTCAAATCAAAATACTCTCCCAGGAAGTCAATTTTTTGAAAAGACCCTGAAAGATCTAGAATCAAAAGCCAACTCATGATATACCAATCATTTAGCTGAACGTTCACTTATTCAAATTGGGGATTAAAGATTCAAAATCTTGATCATGCGGGGCACTGAATGAAAATACATATCATTTTTTCTTTAAGTGCCCGAAGTGCAACTCTATGAGAATTGATTTACACGAAAATGTCATTAGAGTAGCATCCTTCACTCTCAAAACAGTACTTTATGGTTCAAATGAATGCTCCTACTTTGAAAACTCTAAGAAATTTTTGACCGTCCATATTTTTTATAGAGAAATCAAAAAGATTAAATCCCCCGTAGAGTGTATCTTCATTTTCGCAAATATTGTAATGATAGGAGGCCAGTTCATCTATATCAGTATACTATCCTTTGGTTTTATCCTGTCCTGTCTCTCTCTTGCACTCCGTCGGCGTTGAGCCCTCTAAATGTGTTGCGATGTTTCGGATCCCTCACCACTGTGTGTGTTGTCTAGTCCGTGTCCATCCTGTATATGTCCTGTATTGTCAGTATCCCTCATCACCTCTTTTACAAATGCCCTACTGTCATTTACATTAATCCTATATTTATATTTTTTTTGTTTGCGAGAAGAGTTCATGTAGGGCATAGCCCTTTTCTCTAATCGTGTAATAAAATATGTTTGAACCAAAGATCTAGAATCAAAAGCCAACTCATGCTATACCACTCATTCACTGGGTGTGACGACTGCTCTCTGTGCTTTTTTGTAGGGAGTCCTTATTTAAATGGTACATTCCTAAGAAAGAGCTACAAAGTTGATGTATGGCTACCTAAGTTATGTTGTGAATTACTAAAAGCAAGGCTTTAATCCCCTCCGTCTCTCCGTGTCAGGCGCATGGACGTGTGCCCTGTGTGGCCTACACAATTTGACAGTAAGACACTCTGCTTGTGACACGGCTATACACCCATTAGGACATCATAACTTGATAAATGTGCCACATGTATGAAGCACCACAAATGCTTTAAATCCTTCCATTACAGGTCTGCCAAGACTCAGAATGAATGACCCTACAGTGATTACCCTCAGTGATACAGTATCACACTACCGGCAGCGTCCGCTACTGTTAAAGCCAGTAAATCAAACATAAGGGCAAAATGACCAAAATGCCATGCGGACAAATTGTGGCATTGTTTTAATGTATCGTGTATTCTATACACGGAAGGTAGGAATTAACTATATCGTCAAGGATGATAAAAATTTGACCTAGATATGACCGAGAGATGACATTAAAATATCAGTCTGCAAAGGGCAGTCACTCCGGGCTCAAACACAGACCATACGTCGGTAACAGTTTAATGATATTTTGATACAGCAAAGATGGCAGATATTCTAAAAAAGGTTTAGAGCGAAATTACAAGAATAATAGGCTTGTATCATTTTCTTTCAGGATGTCATTTTTTTTTCTCTTCAAAATATGAATGAACGGTAAACAGTATCTAGATGGATGAAGCTTTAACGGGTATTTTTGTAGAAATATCTATTCAGAAATCTTTAATCTGACGAGGATTTATGGATGCAACTATGCTTTGTTTTGCATTGTGAAAATCTTGACGGCAGCCATTGTGGAATCTGGAAACTGTTGTAATCTTTGAAACACAGAAATACAAAGGTATTTCTTAAGTGTCTACTCAATTAACCTAAGGTTTTGCTTAAACTCATACTACCTCCATGTGCATGTCTGGATATTATTTAAAAAAAAAGAAACAACTCTCTTTCTTTTTTATGAGAGAAAATGATTTTTGTTTTAGAACTATTCGCAGCGATTGAAATTAAGTGCCTTCATTTTATTTAAGTTTAACGCAATTACGGAGATTCCACCATATATATATATATAAAGACCATATAGATTTTATTGAAATTTAACTCACGCCACAGACCCCTAAAACAGAAAGTTCGTTATATTTTCTGTCATGCTAATATATTGATACCAGAATTATTGCACCTTAAATTTATGAGCGATCTGGAGCCAGATTCATGCAGGTTATTACACTACTAGTGTCAAAACACCTGGAAAGGGCCACTCTCGGCACTTTTAACCGAAAAATGGTGAGAAAACTGGAAGAAAATTAATTGGCACATTTTGGCATTTTTGCCGAGAAAGGACGAAATCATCTGATTTGTCTGCTTTATTTCGACATTCTTGGGCATTTTTGCAGAGGAATGCCCAGCTCCTCTGTACTGCTCTTCTAGCTTTGGTATTTCTAGACAAAAATGCCGATGTGGCTATCTCCCTCATCCTTACCTCGGCACTTCTCGGCGAAAATGCCGAACACTGCCGAGGAAAGGTCTAGGGAGAAAACTACCATGACATTTCTCGGCAAAACTGCTGAAGCATGCCCAGGTGAAGATTTGCAAGAAGACCACCTCGGCATTTCTCGGCATATTCACCGAGAAATGGCGAGGTGATGTCTGTAGAAAAAATCCCTCGGCTTTCCTCGGCATTTTTGCCGAGAAAAGCAGAGGTAGAAATTTGAAACATGCAGGTACACGTTTAACTATAATAACTGGTAAGCTCATACCACTCGAATCCCTGATTTTCCACACAGTTGGCAGGAATAAAGCAGGTTTATATTCATAATACATGACCTGGTTATTATTTAAGTTATAAAATAAGGAGTTTAAATATCTTCATGAACGGATAACAAACGTGACCCACTTACGTGTAGTCGGTGACGTGCGCATGAATCCAGGTACAGTAAAAGCTTGCAGAGACACCCGAAATATGAATATCTCTGTAATGTGGACATATTTCCTTAGGTCCGAATAATTGAAGTCATTTTCATCAAGGGACACGTCCCTAATAAGGGAACCTGTCTGATGTGTCTTAAGGGTACTCTTTACAGCCCCATATGCAAAAGTAATCTGCCTAACGTGGACACAATATAAAACAAAAATGCCAGTCACCACAAATTCCCTTGCGCTCAACTTCCATTAGCCAGTCGGAGAGGTGTATACAATGATAATATCTGAATGAACGAAGGCAGCTGGAATGTCAATCACAGGCCACTTACTTTACCATGGTTTACTTGACTGTAGTTATCTTGTCAGTGAACCAAGTAGGATGTGGAAAACATGTAAATAAACATTTGGGTCTTATTCCATGTTCAAATGGGATTAATTCTTTTGTTACTCAGTGAATCAAAGAAAACAAACTCATTTGATAAATCATAATTCTGAAACAAAGCTTGCACTACTTGTTCACTTTGCTTTTATGAAATCATTTATTATGGACAAAAAAGGGAATTGACAGGAAACTCTACTCAAAGAAGTTTTTGTACATGTAGATGCTTTTTGAGCCTGATGGTAAAAATTTAGGATAAACTTGTGGTCTGCCAGAAAAAAAAATCATGCACATGTATATGTATATGCTAACATGTGCATAGAACACACACACACACGCATATATATATATATATATATATATATATATATATATATATATATATATATATATATATATATATATATATATATATATATATATATACATACATACATGAGCATGTATATGTTCATTTTTACCAAGGGGTCGCACAAGTTCAGCCACTGCCTAATGTGGACAGGTCTCAATTGTGGACACTTTTGCTGAGTCCCAATGGTGTCCGCAATTGGCAGGTTTCACTGTATTTGATATCTATGTTATATCTCCTTCCTTCGCTGTAATTACAGCTTAAATTTCCTGAAAATATTTTGCCCCAATAGGCATAGCCTTCAATGTGTGCAAACAACATGGCTACCAGGCATTAAACACTGACAAGTCCGGTATAAACCTTTAATGATCTTTGTATGGAATGAAATATACCCGATGCTACCCTCCTCCTCCCCAATCCCGCCCCCAGCCACATTTAAGGATGACTTTATGAAGAAATATTGATGCACACTAATTTGCCTTACTTGTGCGTGTCTATGTTTTTCATGTTTTTCGTATTTTTGGCATTTCACTGCATTTTTAATTCAACATTTTGGACATAATTCCTACTCAAACAATGTCAAAATACTATTTAATTATGTATTTATTTTCACGGTTTTGTGCCATCAGCGCAATGAGCGAAAATTAAAGCAATTTGCAGAATTTATATATAAAGACAAAGACACGGATGTTGAACTTGCAAGAACGGATCATACTTATCAATCCCAGCCATGGCGAATCTTTGTCACTCGCAACCTTGGATCCAGTATGAGCTGTTTAAGGGCAGGCTACGAAAGTACATGGACTGACATCTATCAAATGCAGTTCTAAACTGTCAGACCAGCAAAGTGCAAAAATTCCGAACTCATATGTCTATTTAAGTCTTTTTTGTCTACAACCACTTCCTAGTCGTCATTACCCTATTCCGCATTCCGAACACTTTACTCTCCATAAGCTAACCTGTCACTGTCTAACCTATATAGATATAGAACTACTATGGTCCATATTGCATAAGCTCCTACATAGAATTTTGACCTAGGTTGTATTAGCCTAAATAAATGGAAGGGTACTCAGAACATGTTTCGGAGCCTGTGCCATATATGTATATGGCATCCAGGCGATACATGTACAGAATAGGTATGTGAGAACCGTTTTTCCTGGAGTAGACCTTATCAAGTTTGGGCTCCATTGATTATTTCATCCAACACACTTTTGGTTGAACTAATAATAGATGCACGGCAGTAGACATTTATAGAAAATCTATAAGAAAATGCCAGTTTTGCCCCCCCCCACTCCTATTGACATCGGAATGGAAGAGGAAATTGTCCACATATTGCAGCTGGGACCACCTGTTGCAATAGCTTCAGAGGAGAATGGGTTATGGCTTGTGACTGCAAAAGTGGACACTGAAGGGCAACTTGAACAGGAAAAAAAATGTTATGAACATTTGAAACTATGGAATGTAGATGAAGGGAAGTACCTGTAGGCCACACAGGTCACTACTTATATATATGCATAGACTTCATTTTTTTCACCCATTTTGTTTTCTTGGGGAGGGGGGGGGGTGGAGCGTGTGCCGTGAAAATTTTCATGCATGTACAAAACTTGTCGGTGTTTTATTACTGTTAATAATCAGTAAATACAAAGCGACTCTAAGTGACAGTCACTTATTTTGTAGGATTATCAGTGGATCTGTTTTAGTCAATATGATAAAAATATCCTTATAATGTAAAGTTTCAAGGTTTTTCTTTTAAGCTTTTAACATGTATAATGCTAACAGTTTTACAATGCTGTAGAGTGGAGCATGCTTTGAAGAACTCCAATAGAGTCATTTATTTTTGCACTGTTCCATGACACACAAATGTGCCAGACTACCTAAGCTTGTAAAATAACTTTTCCTGGCGGTGGAGGGGGTGATCTTAGGTAAATGGTACCACTGTATTCATATCTTTAATGTCGAATATTTTTCTTGCAGAAGGGATTGTGAAATACATGTACTTTGATACAGGCATAATCTATTTGAATCTTTACCTCACTTGGCTTTTAAGAGTGGAGTACATATATGTAGTACTTTTGTGTGAATCCGAATTTAGAAATGCATGTACATGCTTGCCATGTATTTTTTACTTGTTGGAAACGCTATTTATTAGTAGCTATCTGTTGTTCTTGTGACATATCATTGTAAACGATATTTTACAATCATTCATATCCTACAATGAACACATCATATCGATCTTATTTTGCATTCGGATGTGAACCTTGAGATATGCCCACCAATACCTTTTCTAGGTTCTTCCTAAAAGGCTGAAAAAATTCCGAGGTATACTAGTCTCCAGTCATTACCTCGGCTTTTCTCGGCAAAAGTGCCAAAGAAAGTCTAGGTACCTTTCTCTCCAGACATCACCTAGCCATTTCCCGGCGGAAGTGCTTTTTTCCAATCTTTAACTCTGCATTTTGTGCCGAGCAATGAGCAGGTATTTCTCTCCCTAGACCTTACCTCAGTGATTCTAGACATTTTCGCCGAAGAATGCCGAGGTAAGGATGAAAGAGAAAGCTACCTAGGCATTTCTCGGCATGTTTTCTTAGAAATGCCGAGACCATAAGAGCAGTGCAAAGGTTGTCGGCATTTCTCAGCACAAATGCCAAGCGAAAGCTGAATAAACGATGAACTGGCCATTTTCGGGAAAAAACGCCAAAAGATGCCAAGAAAAACATTTTTGTACCAATTTTCTCGCCATTTCTCCGCAGAACGTGCTGAGGATTGCCTTTTCACGGCGTTTTGGCTCTTTTAGCGTTGAATAACCAGATAAAAGCAGATTTTCCCCAGTACTAATTTCTCTTGCATGAATTTGTGTAAAAACTATTAGTTTGATGATACAATTTTTGACATTAGACTAACTAAACTAAATGTGACCTCTATGAGGCGAAGGATTAAACCCTGGTTTTGCTTCGGCTATACCTGTACTTGGTGTCAATGTAGTACGGTCAGCTACAGTATGAAGGTCGCCTCGCTGCGATCCGAGACTTTGTGGTGTTGTACGTTTTTGGCCGTGACTTAATTAATGCCTTTCAAAGAAGCAACATTAACGTATACAAGTTGCTGTGGGGCCATGTTTACACATACGTAGCATAGGATTAAATAGGTAGAGCTGCGAAAACTGCTTAATGGCTTCCAGTTGATGCTCCGTTCATAAATTCACAGGGTTTTGATAATATGATTAAAAAAGTATATATGTGCACATTCGATTTGTTTAACGAAATGCACTGTGACTTTCGATTGTTTGATTTTTATTGTTGACCTCAATCTTTGACATGACCTTCGGGAAAAGTACAAGAGAACAAGCGGATGAATAAACATAAACTCATTTGTTTCGCAATGATTTCAATTCTGGCTGCGTGAAATGGCGTTAGGTTTATGATAAATGAGCTTGGTATTCGCCTGCATTTAAGCTTGAGCTCTGGAGTCTATTTTGTCCAATTAGCGACGTGATACCAGCATCGTAAAACTTAACACAGTGTATAAGAGGATCAGTATTATGAAGTAAAGTCCCACGAATTTATCGGTATTTAGCATCGTTGAACATTGCCGACTGTCGGTTCTGCTGAAGCATGCTAGAGGATTGAGGCTGTTCTGGCTCAAGAAGTCTTTTAAAACTCAACAGACATATGGGTGCAACTAGTAACAGATATTACGATAGTAGAATACAGAAACATCAAAAGATACAACTCACACACAGACGCAGCTATAGCACATTTAATTTATGCACTATACATACAGCGCAGGGGACTGGGTACGACGATTTCTGCAAACAGGCTTCAAAGGGTGCTTTTAATTAGTGCAAACAGAACAGGAGATTTTCAAATTAGGTCTGGGTCGCCTCACGCATTACAATAATCAAAGACACGTACCAGATATTTTGGTGTGCTTCCCTGACTAAATGGATAATATTACACTTCACAACAAAATATTTATGTACTGTCCCGTGGCATTAAATGATTAGGTCACATGTACATTATTTTTGAGGCTGAGTGAAGTGTTTCGTTCGAAGAAACCTGTTGACCTGGACTTTTCTTATGACCTCATAAAAACGTCCACATACTGATATTTTGATAGTTGGTCAGTGTGCGAAGAATATTCATCTGACAGTTCCATGTCAATTTAGAGCACAGTGACGTTTGCCGACATTGGCAATGAAGGTGTTGAAACATCATAAGGACATGATCTGTAACCGTCTGGGGGGGGGGCACCCGGAGGTCGTCCCAAAAGAAGGCTAAAAGCACTCACATACAGCCTGCATCACTGATCAAGGCGAATAACAAACAACTAGAAGCACATGGTACCACTGAAAATATACCCACCATGATCACCTGGCTGGACAAAAGGCTGATATACATGGATATATATATATATATATATATATATATATATATATATATATATATATATATATATATACATTACATGTCTTGGGTGGTTTTGGGGTCATGCCCATCGTCTGCGGGTGAATTATAATCCTAAAACCGGACCGTGGGCAGTAAAAACCAAGTATAACTTACCACAATTTCTGGGCAATTATAGCATCCACTAATATCTGGGCAGATTTGCTAATTTGCACGTTTCTGAAACCCCCTAGGGAGTGCATTGAAGTTAAGGCAAACATGATTTATGGGCATTTTTCAACTACCGATAAACCGATCAACTTTCCACAAGACGGTCTGAGGATTACAATTTTGCCCATAAACTACCCAAGACACAACTATATATATATATATATATATATATATATATATATATATATATATATATATATATATATATATATATATATATATATATATATATATATATATATATATATATATATATATATATATATATACATGCCAGCCCTCTGTCGACATGTCCACGACCTTGTCTTTAAGATCGGCCATTTTTTTGACTGACAAACCGCGCAATATAACTTGTTAATACGTGCGTTCCAATGTGAAGATGGGACTGTGACAAGTCACGAAGATTGGTGCAGAATTTCTTAATTTGCCTCATGTGACGTCCCCCAGTGATACACGAGGGCGGCACATAAATGGAAAGTACTCCGTCGTGGGTCATATCATGTTGCTGTTCACGTGATGGGACGAGGACCGTTAAAACGATAATACAGTCCCAAAGCACTACTGGTATTCCAGCCTATTTTGTTAGTGCCATTTTCATAAGCACAGCTTAACCAGGTCTCCTCAGCCGCCCTAGGTATGTCATTGCGGGCACTTTTTATGAGTTTTTTTTGCAGGAGAATGTCGACTTATACTTTGGAAACAAAAGTGAGCGGCACCATTGGTTTAACTTGCGGTGCAAAGAATAGGAACTCCTGCAGCAAATATGATACAGAATTATGGACTTCCTTAACAATGCCATGGAAGCTATGTTTACAGTGTAGCGCAGAGTGAGAAAAAGTTGGCTTGGGGTCGAGCAAGGCCGGGGTAAGACGAATAAAAGGTCACAAATTGCATCTAATATGCAGCTGAGCATGGGGTTTGAATGGCCTGATGCAAGTACATGAAACATCATTGACAGCCAACATGTCTTGGTGTGGAGTTCACTGGCGACAGACCTTTCATTTCGAAAGAGTAAGGATTGTTATATGCTAAATTGCACACAGCTCCTCTCCGAAATGCCCAAATTAAAAAAGGTTGGACCGCTCACTTTTTTTCTCTAGATTATATGTTGACAATGGCTCTCGGTCAGGTACCTACAAATGCAGTAGCTATGATTGGTTGTACTCAAAGAATGGGCTACTTCCAAAACGTAACTGAACAAATAAATATATAACCGAATCATATGAAACCTTATCATCCTTTCGTCGAAACAAATATGTCAGTGAAATGCATTGCAAGATTTCGAAGTATGCTTGTACATTGTATTTCGACCCGGGCGTCATAAACATGTATCTTTTCCATGTAAAATCTACGATGAAATGAACCACCGGCTGGATACAGTGGTCCTAGACCATCTCCAGTTTAAGTGTGGAGTTATCACTGTGACATACACGTATATGGGCAGATATATAATTGGCGATCCACCAAGTGTAAAGCATGTATTGTGATAATCATGTGCCTTGTGTGTATTACTCGGTCGTGTGTATTGTTGTCTTGTGATTAAAAAATCAGTAGTTATAACATTGATATATATATATATGTAATCTGTAAAGACAGTAGCTTACACCCTAATAGATAGAGACGCTATTTTATGTTTATATTGACTGAAGCAAAAGACCGTGGTTGGTAGATATCATTGTAGACAGTTCTTCCTTGTAGACACGATTTTCTTGTAAAGCGAATTTTCTTTTCTAGCTAAGATATATTGTTGTCACTAGCTGACACATGCGACAGATCACCAATGAGATAAGAAAATCTACAGATCGCAGCAGCTATAGCTCAGGTAAGTCAGGTGTCACGACCCCTAAATTGCGCTATATCTTGAGATGTACTGCAAATAATAACATCAAGCTTCACACTCCGCCACCATGTGGGCATACGTCCATCTTCTTTCATTATTTTTGGACTCACAAGTAAAAAATAACCTAAGTTCTCCATATTAGATTGTAAAAGCTTTCTCCAATATTAGACTCGGAAGTACGTTTAAAGAATTAGATGGCCATATTCGTGAGAGCCTCCATGCGTTGACCCCTCGTCTTTATAATGGCCTTGGATGGCCTTTAACGGTGCATGTACACGTGACGTTGATATTGATGGGGGCATTTTACATGTAGCAACACGTCAGTATGAATACCTCACCAAATTGAAGTTACCGTATTTCTTTGACTTTGCCGAACCAATAAGAAAAGGCTATTCTGGGTAATGTATCGTCAAACCATATCATACCAACATCACAGATGTGTGGCGCTTTTTACAGAAAATAAATTTTGTCGTTCACAATTTACCACTGTGTCAATTTACGATTTATTGAAATGGTACATCGATTTCACGAGTGGTAGGTTTTTCAAGATCCATGAAAATGGTAGCTATTATTTCATACGTCGCAAAAAGTTGAAGATCTCTGATTACAGTTCAATACAAAGGTCTCGACACCCCCGTTAATGATTAATCAAATGAGAAATATCACGAATCAGACACCGATCCAATCACCGGTGTATAATTCTGGTTCCATGCAAGTTTGACAATGTGTGCTCTTCGCTTGCCATTAAGCACGCACGCAGTACCTATTGTTCTGTGTAGTTTTTGTAATATCTATTGATAGTGATAAGTATACTCTTAGGATTTTTTGCATTTGTACAAGTCAACACCAATAAAAACGTTTTTTAAATTATTAATATATCTGAGATATTGTGTGCCTGCTGCCCATCTCCTCTCGTTTTGAGTATTTGTGCATTCTACAGGTAGACCAGTCTCATGAAATACCGAATTGGTTTCCAATTATATGGCCGAGAAACAGGGCCCAACCATTGGCCACGGCAATATATTTTTTTAATAACAACACTCTACCTGACGGCACATTTTGATTTAGGCTCAATATTCAATCATCTTCTGAGATTGGGCCAAGTGATAAAACATTTGTATTGATATTGATAACGTAAAATGTTTCTAAACTACTCAATATTCTGATGATGCGGCGAAATCCAGGTATCACCAATGCTAACAAAATGTTAAGATTATTCATGTGATTTGTGCGGAAGTTGAGATATACGCTCGTTCAATAATTTTGCACTTGGTTTTATGATATATAAACAGACACTGCATCTCCAACTTATGCGTAATGGAAATGTCGCGTTATTATGTTTTGCCAGATTGTCCGTTTCGAAATTTTCAAAATTAAGTTACAGGGCTAATCAGGAAAATCTACAGCGTATCGAGAAGCCTTACAAATTAACGAACATCAGGATTTTATTTTATCTGTGGCTTCAATTCATATCTATATGGACGAGTTCTTTCCGTGTGTATAAAAGGTCAGTTCAAAGTGGCGACGTGGTAGGCATTTTGGATTTATTATAATCGGATACTTTCAGCTTTGTAATTATCTTAAATAGCAGCACGCATCCTTTTTAGTCCTATTGAAATGGTTTATCCCATTTCACATTGTATGTATACTACCTCTAAGAAATAGAGTACTTCCATCTGATTAACATGATATTTTATATGGAATTAGACGCACCATTACAATGTTGTCAATTCGGTCAAAGAACACTAGTTTATGCTTGATTGAATGAAGCACTAAGGGATTGTCTTGGGATTGGGATTAAGTTCAGAATTTCATGGTTATTGTGTGTGCATGCATTGAGATTCACAGGCATTTTAAAATGATCTCATCGGCAGCGTGTCAATGGACTATGACGGTAACTTGTTCCGACTTGTCGATCAGCGGAAGCAGGCTGCATAATTTGAAAGGGGAAGATCACTGCAACGTTAGAAGCCGGACTTTCGCTGCAAGCTATAGCCAGAAGAATGCAGCGCTCCTCTTGCGCGAACAAGAAGCGGTGGAAACGCTAGCCGGAGTCAAGGCAATATGATAGAAGAGAGATCTCTGGGAGACGGCGGTTGTCCGACCACCGAGATGGCTGCAACTTGGAAAATGTTGCAAAAGGGCACCATTGTCTTCCACTCGAGAGGCTCTAGCAGCAGTGGCGTGACGCATGCAACATAATCACATCACGATCGACAATCAACGAGAAACTGTTGAAAGTCAAGCTAAGGTCATATTGACCCGGACTTCAGATTCTTCTTGCTTCTAAACTCAAAGCTACCCATGAACACTGGTTTCAGAAGCGTTCCGACTGGACCATAAATTGATACAGTGTGCTATTTCGGCGCGTGGAACCAGATTTGGCGTGGATTTTCGCGATGGGCAAGTAGGGGGTGCGCCGCAGGCTTTCGAAAAGGGTTGCGGAAGGATGCATGGTCGAGGATGATCGTTATGCAGGGGGCAGTGGAATGTGGCCAGCCATCTGCTCCAGGGCAGGACAGATATGATCCGAGTGAAAGGTAACCTCACATGCGAGCCCTACGTCGACGAAATTCTGCCGCTAGCTGCTTATTGGGCCTGACAACTTGGTACAGAGTTCCTTTTTTTCAACAGGAGAATGCTCGACCATGCACTGGGACGGGGTGCACAAGCTGCGTTAATGGCCTGCATACTGCAGACCTGTCACCAATTGAACAACTGTGGGATCTGTTATGCCACCGAATTTGAGAAGAGCATAACCATCCTCCAGACACACTCGACATTTTGTCAATCAAACGGTATCACAGAACAATGGCTGCATGCCATTGTATAAGTGGAAATATTGCCGCCGTATGTAATTTCCCGAATTTCCCGAATAAAACCGTTCAGAAAAAAGAAACCGGGCATTTTTTGACAATAACTGCTCGTCTGACAGAGCGGTATGGAGCAACATATTTTCAGATTGTAAATCGGGAACAAAAAGAACGAAAAAATTTCATTCTCTACAAAGACGGGAATTTGTCCACTGCAGAATACTTCCACGTATACAGTATACCAATAATAGCCTTTTATTATTTTAGCAGTATGTATGTATGTGTGTAAGTATGTATGTACGTATGTATGTATGTATGTATGTATGTATGTATGTATGTATGTATGTATGTATGTATGTATGTATGAAAGTATCGTCTGAACAGTGAGTGTTACATGTAGAGACTTATAATGTAAATGTACCTGAAGACCTTATCTGGGTTTGCCTTCTTCACAGGAATCACCTGTACGCAAGTAAGCGCTTGATATCAATGGGCAGTACACTGTCTTTCGGTCACGTTTTACCAAATATGACGGCTTGAGCTACACAAAGAATGCTGCCAAATATATAAATCCACACCTGTGCAAGCTTGTCAGCAAGCGTGGGATTTCCATATGAGATCATTAACCCGTGTCCCTTGTATCAATACAAACAATTCATTTGCGTCTTTACTTTCTCATTATTTTGCAATAAACTCAGTTTGGTTAGCTCCATTCAGAATTATCAGTGAGTTTGATTTTAAACTAGATCAACGGGCCACTATCCTGAACGATCGCAAAGCTATCTGCTTTTCTGGTTTCGTAATGCATACTCTGTACGCAATTATGATGATAATTTCATTCATTTTATTCGTTAGGCAAGGAAATCCAATGACACGCAAATACAATTTTTTCATTCGTTAAACCAAGTGACCAGTAAATAGCGAAACGCAGAACTGCTTATGTTTTTGGTGTCATTATGTTTACAATTAGAACTATTTTAACTGGGACCCAAAATGTTTGCGTTAAGAAATTAAAAAAAAAGGAAGAAAAAAAAAAACTTTTCTTACTGTGTGTACCGAGACGAAAAGAAACGGATTATAGCCACAGCGTGACATTCCAGATGCTGTAGGTTGTACGTCTTAATCATTATGTGTGGGGTTGAAAACCGCGCGCTGAGTTAGAGTGGAGAGTGCTATATAGGTGCGGCAAACGAGCCGTGTATTAAGGCTTAGGCAAAATACCATTTTAATGACTAATCACTCGACGGGACATTGCTCATGGAGTACAAAAACCCAAATCACATAATCGACCCGTAACTCGTGATATAGCATTCAAACCAAACAACCCATGTCTTTTTTCCCAGCACTTCACCAGAAAGCCCTTCATTTAGTTTACCCTACTCTACTTCTTCATAGTTTGCCTTTTAGCTCCATCATCCAAGCTAGTCATTCACACTCTGAATTACTTCTAACTTGTTCTAGGTTCCTACATGCTTGATCATTTTCTGTTCAACCCTCAAATAGTCTATTTCTGAAGTCTTTTTTTCTGAATACCATAAAAGAAAATAATCCATAGTCCCCTTAACCCCTTCCCCACACATTTGGCACTTCCCATAACTCTTGTCTGTCCCATTTTGCTTCCATTTCTCATGTTTTAAATATCCCTGTTATCTCTTAGAATAGTAGTCTTGAACCTTTACTTCTTTCCCAGCAGCTTCCCTTTACCCTCTTCTTGGCAAGCTTCAAATGGGCTGTTCTCTGCAACCCGCCTGCTATACTCCCCATCTCATCGTGTTTTCCTGCCACAACCTTACCAACACATGTCGTCCATGAAGCATCATCCTCATCTGGCCCGTTCAAGTTGTACCTATCTAGCACCCTTTTTGTTTGCTCTTTCACGGCCTCAAGATACACTTTCCTCTACCACCTATATTCTGTCATCTCCGGCTAGGTGCCCAAATAAAGCAACTTTGCCTTTGCTGACCTATCATGGACATTCAACTAGCTAGTTCCCCTAATCTCTTCTCTGCTTTTACTATTATCTCTCTATGAGTCAGCTTATTAATAGAGACTTTACTCCTCCTGGTAGCCTGTTTCCCAAATACTGCTGATGAGTCTGCCCCATTTGTCATTACTCTTCTTGTCATTACCTCATTCAGCTGTGTCGTTCTGTCTGCGTTCATGGCATTTACCTTCTCCCTTGCCTCATGTACTTCATTCAAGCCACTGCTATCTCATTCTTTTCTCTTTTCTTTCAAACTGGCCTCCATGCTCTACTCTTTACCCGCCTTACAACAGTTGTTTTTTTTTTTACTCAGAATTAGTGCCATACCGTTTCTTGTCACTTATAAGTCTCTTTGTACCTGTTTCTTTGGCACTATCAAAATAGTTCTCCTCAAATCATTGGAAATGCCTTAAATTTCAACCGACTCTGTTATCAACCCTTGTCTTTTTCCACTCATCTAGAACTTGTGAAAGTCTCTCTCTATTTGCCTTCAAGTTTGTATCCATGTTTGTGCACAACACGATATTTCTCCCCCCACCCCTATTTCTTGTTTCTTACAATAGCGATCTTCTGCCATTCAGTTATGAATACTCCTTATTTTCATCTTACTGTTCTCATCAATGTACACATTTTCCACCATTCTTAACAAAGAGTCACAGTCAATGGATTATCTCTTATCCCCCACCCCACATCCATTTCCCTTCAGATTCACCATCTCTATTCAAATATGTAGAGCCATTTCTGCAGCCTAGTTCATCAGCTTCCTTCCATTCCTGTTTATATTTTTATCCCAACCTTCATCCCATCTCCTTTGTGTCCATTGAAGCCATCTATAAGTTGCACCTGATACCCTCGTTCCTGATCATTATTCACAGCTACCCATAGCTTCTCAAACGTCTGATAAGTCTATTCGTTTGGAAGGCCCTGCCTCCCTGCCTGCACCATCTTATGGGTATTTTTTTTCTGAACTGCATCTACTCATATCCACTCTTGTTCCATTGCAAACTTGCTCATGTCACCCCTGCCCCCCCCCCCGCATGCTGATACTTTGCCATTGTACACCATTTTATCAGAAAATGAACCCCTCGTCTTTTTTTGCCCTATCTGCATTCCTCTGCACACACACACACACACACACACACACACACACACACACACACACACACACACACACACACAATCCTACTTGAAGTTGTAATTGGCCCTGTTTTCCCTCTCTCATATGCATTTTGTCAAGGCAACTACTTGCATGTACCCTTTCATTGCTGCATTAATACTTTTTTCCAATTTGTCCCTAACGTTTCTATGATTCATTTAATCTACTTCAACTTTGTCATCACTTGCTATTTTGTTCCTCACCCTTTCTTCGTCTTAAGCCCCCTGGGCATTTTGATTACTTAGATACTTTTACCCATCTATCCACTCATCCTAAAACTAGGTAGGATCCCCATGATTAGCAACTCACAATTTAGCCCTCCCAACTAATCTAACAAGCCCCTTTGCGTCCCCAAAACTGTCTCCATCCCCACCCTCTCACCTACTCCCCTTCTTCCTGACTACCTTTCCCCTATCTCCTACATTGTGCTGCCTGCTCTGCCTCCTCTCTACCCCCGCTGCCTAAGCCTGCCCACCTTCCCATACTCTCTGTTCCTGACTCCTGCTCTCGCCATTACTCTCCCCATCATCCCTCCTAGCATCATTCTCCCTCTACTTTATCCACCACGGCCCTGATCCTTTCTCTAACCTCCTTTAATTCTGCATTTAGTGTTGCTACCTGTATCCCCAGCTACCATCCACACCTGCCCGAGCACCCCTACCCTCTTAACTGGTCTCCCACTTTCTACCCTTCCCACAGTCTGCTTCTTCCTTGACTGACCACAACATCTGACAATTTTGTTCACTACTCATGCTAATGAAATTCAATATGGCATCCCCAAGCGCTACCCAGCTGAAATTGGTCACTAAGTAGAAGTCCACAATACTACCAAACGTACTGCATTTCACGGCAACCCCCCCTCCACTCCCAAGTCTCTTACTATTCTGAATAGTTTGATTCACTGTTTTGAATCAATTTTTGTGTAATGCTAAGCTCCTTGGATGGGGTGGCATAGTTTGATAGGTATGCTGAAGTCTGTGGAACTACCAGGATCATTGGACATAACATCTCATAAACAGCCCATGGTAATATCCAGAAAAGGTCATCAATTGCTACTATGGTGGCACAGCAAGGATGTGATAAGCAGTCACACATAAAATCCATAAAGTCAGAATATTTCAGACTAACAAGTTATTAAAAAATTATTGTAAAAAATGTATGACAACGAGATTTACCAAAATGCTTTGAAAATTCATTGCCACATGGCACAAAGTTTTTTTTCTTTGAATTTTAAAGACTGGAAATAGTAGTATAGCCTCATGCATGAGGTCTTAGTTTTTCGAAATATCCAAACAAAATTATACATAGGTGTGTTCTATTGATGGAAGAGCCATAAGAGAAACACATGTAATTGGTGATTCCCAGTTATGTGCTTGTTTTTGTTTCAAGGTAAACTATAATTGGGTTGTGTTTACTGAGGGTGCCAGTTTCTGCAAAAATGGAGTCACAAAAACTAATAAAAATCAGCTTAAATTGCAGGTTTTCATACACAGTAACAGGACACAATATGTCCACAATTGAGTGCAACAAAAGCACAACCATTGGGTTTATTATATCATCCTTTACAACAAAAGGAACTATGGCATGTACTTGTCATTTGGTAAATATGTTGACACAATGACAAGTAGGTGCTGATCTGGGTTAAATCCATCTGGTGTATTCATTATTGCTACCCCCTGGCCCACATTTACATGAACTGCTTCCAATATCACTCACTGATAGCTGTTACGGAATAAAAAAAAGACACAATTCTGGTTCACTATTCACTAATGTTTCTGGATGTGGTATATATTTAAATATCAAAATATGTGTTTTCCATCCAAACATTTCCTGTATGTAATTTTTAATGATTTTATGTCTTCAAAACATTTTGGCAACAAATTTTAGATTCTTTAGTCCCATTCTGCCAACAAGAAATTGTTCACATGGAGTGCCTCAATTCAGGGATTGGGACTAATATTGACTAGAGGACTGAATTCAGAGTTTGGCTCCCTGAATAAACATCCCATCCCATCAATTGGCTGGAACTAGAGGCTTTCCATTTGGCTTTAAAGATTTTCCTGCAGCACCTGCTTCTCAAACATGTGACACTGGTGTTGGCTCATGTGAACAAGCAGGGGGAGGGGGTCAGGTCCTTACCTCTGTTGCAGTTGATTAAGAGGCTTTTGCTCTGGTCTGTGGGCAGGGTTAAAAGGCTTTACTCTGCACAATGGCAGGGAAGCTCATAACTAAAGCTGATCTGTTGTCAGGCAGGCAGCAGGCAAACAGCATGGCATGGTTGCTACAAGCAGTCATATCTTTCTTGACCTTTGGGACTTATGTAGACCTATTTGTCACAAGGGAAAATTACAAACTACCAACCTTAATCACCCAAATTCAGGGTGAACTAGCTTGGGTGGTGGACAGTCTCTTCATAAATTTGGAGAACATGTAGGCTTTTACCTATAATCATGCTCCCCTGATTCTTTAAGTCCAGAGAAAGTGAGGGTGGAGATGGTGGAATCTTATGGGGCAAAGTCTTGGGTAGTGGAAAGATTGAAGGTCAGCCTAGGTCCCCCGGCATGGCCGACCCTATCACAACAATCGTAGTCTAGCATGTTTTGGCAGAATCCAGGTGTCCTTCATCTTCATACCTGGTGACTATTTCAAAGAGCTTTGCAGATGTTGGACTGTTGGACAAGGTGGTGGCATTAGTTGACAAAGGCAAAGTTCGCACCACTTCTGAAAGTAAATGATCCCATGTGGGCTATGTTTATCATGTGATGTGTGGAACAAAAACCAGAAATTGACCCTTGAAAGGCCTCTATTCAAAACAAGGCAATTTCTTATGTAATTTTTTTGTTTGTTTTTTGGGGGGGGGGTATAGTTTATCACTATAGCAGGCTATATATCTGCAATCTATTCTTTAGGGCTGATGATTTTCCACAATTTCAGAGATTTTTGCGGAATAATCAACCTGAAGCAGAAAAATAATTAAGTTCCGGAATTGTGTGGAAACCAGTGAAAGCTCTCCCTTAAGTTGGCTGAGTGGGGCCTCCTCCAAAGCATGCATGGGAAGTTTTTTTCCTTTCTTTGTCAAGTCATTTGAGGAAAAGCATGAAAACCTTCAGCTAAATTAGGCAATTTTGCATCATTTCCTTTAAATCGCCATACTAACATTGTAACTAAAAAGCAGAATTGAGCGTTTGCTAGGTGAAATTACTGGTTGAATGACAGAGACCATTGGTCAACATTAGGCTGTTTACAATGGCAATGCATATCCAGCACATTCAATGAATTTGAGTTTTCTCACAGCTTATGTCTACCTGTTTTTTCGACTTATTATCTTTCCATTTTAGTATTGTTTGTGCGAGATCAATTTTCCGTCAAAATGGATGGCAAAAGTTAACTCGTTGCATCACACTTGTCTAGCCCGTTTTGAAAAGTTTATTGGGGAAAAGCATCCATGTTCATTGTTTTCAATGTAATGCTCGGCAGTAATTTGAAATGAAGTACTTTTCTACTATCGTCGGCAGTGCATTCAGATGGTGCTGAAGTAATACCATAAGTATTCCCACCACCATATTTGATTCGACAACCCCTTAACCTTGAATGAGTGTCTAAATATAAATTTTACCATCGAATTTGACTGATTTTTGCTTGCTGCAGAAATATCAACGAACATCAAATTGAGCCAATCGCAGAAGAATATTCCAAAATAGATCAGTCTTAGTTTTGACATTCCAAAACTTATAAATAGCACTGATCAGATGATCACACACACACACAAAAATCAAAGGCATAGTCTACAAGGTTTTCCTAAATATATAAAACCTCACTTTCTAAACAATTATAAATGTACCTGTTCTATATAAAACTGACATATATGTAAAGAAGATTGTTGTGAAGTATGAAGATATAACAGTGTGTTTAAGTAACTAGATCTGTGGAAAACAGCCATGAGCTGACCAGCTATCCAGTATAAAGATGTCCAATTATCGTCATCATCATCATCATCACCACCATTTTGTTATCATTATTATTATTATTGTTGTTGTTGTTGTTGTTGTTGTTGTTCTTCTTCTTCTTCTTCTTCTTCTTCTTCTTCTTCTTCTTCTTCTTCTTCTTCTTCTTCTTCTTAATAGTTTATTGACATGGCAATATAATCTTGGTTTACATAATGGTTTGTGACTATACGTCCGAGAAAATCCGAGAAAAAAAACAGCTTCAATCTTCAAAACCGGTAAATGGCCCAAAAAATGAAAAAAAAAATGAATTCCCTAAAATCCTATAATTAAAAGCACAAATCTGAAAAATTATCTGGCAACTCCTCCCCCCCCCAAAAAAAACCGTAAAAAATTATCAGCTCTATTTTTTCTGTAGATATAACAGGCACTGATGTTTACTCAAGCATAGATCTGTCTCATCCTATTTAGAGTTTCTATGTACACAATGTGGTGAGGCACTAGGTCCTTTTTCAATGAGACGTATCAGTGGTCCTCACTGAACTCTGGTTTTCAGGGTTGGAACCTAAGAATGGGCACCTTTGTATTAGATTGTCTTGAAAGACGTAACAAGTGTTTTTATCATGTTGGCTTCTTGGGCCGGAAGAGGTGAGACACACCCACGAAATTCTAGGTAAGGTCTGCCCGAAGACTACACCGATGTGTTTTTGAAACCTAACCCACTCTGCTTATGAGTAAAACATATGTTCATGATTGGTGGATAGAGCCTCTGTGGGCTTTTCCATTTAGGCTCTGTCTACTCAGTTAGATTGACTGGGTCCTAATAGATCACTTTCCATGGTTAGAGCACTCAAGTTCTTTTTAGCCCCCTATTTCTAACTTTAAAGAAAGACTTTTGTTTTGGCAGATTCACCATCTCAAGCTTGGTCACAAAGACAGTCAAGCTGGCCTACTAAGTGACAGGTGAAATTCCTGAGCCCGAACAACTGCACAAATTCAGAGTTCAAGATGTCAGAACCATAGCATCCTCCTGCGTTGCCCTAAAGCAAGTCACCTTTGGCAAAATAATGGCAGCAAGCCATTGGAGGTCACTCAATATTTTCTTTGGCTTTTTGCTACCGGACTTGTCCCATGTTGAGGGACACCTTGCTCTAAAAAGCATCCTTACACGCTCCATACATAATGCTGTTATCCAGTTCATGGTCTTATGGCTATTGTTCCCTCGGTGCACTGGATTTTTGGGTCAACGTTATGTTTGATATCACTTTAGGGTACATAATCTTTGGAGGTGAGCATAGTTGAAATGTAATCGCTCTGTTCTGGAGACCAATTGATTTCCCTCCTCACTCCATTGGTGCGCTTATCAAATGCTGTTGGTAGGTAATGTATTATGATTCAAACCTGGAAATTTATCGTTTACATATTTGGTACTAATACTTATCCATGGCAAAGAAGGCCATCTGATCAACCCTGCATCAGATCATTCAAATGTTAGGCCATCATGGAAAACAGATGTGACTGGCCAATACCGGAGGTCAAGTAATGGGTGCCAGAGTCAACGGGTAGATGGCGCCACGGGCCTCCAGTCCAGAGAATTATATGTGGAGAAATAAATTCTGATGGGACTAAAGGTGAGTACGATCTGCAACGAATGATGCCACATGTAGTGGATAGGTACGTACTACCAACAAATGCGGAAATTACAATAAATTACCCTGATTTTTTAATATGTTGAAATATTTGATAACATTGTTAAACGCTATTTAGCATGTATAACAAGGAACATAAATAACTCTTTTATGAAATAGGTTCAATGTTGATGATTCTATGTTCAAATGCAATGCACTCATGATGGAGATAATATAGCTTTTTACTGCCCTGTGTGCATATCCTTTACTAGCACTGTTCGTGTGGTAGATTCTACCCTATCCTATTTGTGATTCCAATCCCATAGGGACTTTAGAGACGAAAATAGTTGTTTCAATCATAATATTAACAATGTCGAATTTTTTTTCATGGGAATGGAATTTTAATGAGGTAAATACACAAGCCCATGCTGTACTATGCGAATACACATTCTTCGTGCAAGCATGAGGGAACAAGGCCTTGAAAAGAGCATCTTCAGATTTTGCTTGTGGGGATAGCAATTTCACTGCATTTTCCATATCATTAAATACACTTGCTCAAATATACAAATCGATTTATTCATTTAACTAAATGAATGTAATACTATATTTTAATTGCTATTTTTTGTTAATATGGACAAATATATTTGATCAGATTTTCAAAATTGAATCATATGTGTTCAAATATTTAATAATATATGATATAATTCATGTAATCAAAAAGTTGAACATATTACTAATAAATGAACATAAAATCAATCAATTTGACCATATAATCAACCCCATATAATGCTGTGTTAAAGTCCCAAAATATTTTCAAATTAACATTTCCTTGATCATATATGTAAATTTACCCACATGTTTAATTATTTGGTCATATATGATATGACTAACTAATGGAGAATTTTATGAATTTATTTTACCAATAAAGCAAATCAATTTTAACATATGGAGGACTCGATCTAATTATATTATGAAATACACTTAATCGTATGAATAAATGTTTAATCATGCGTCAGAACACTCAGTAAAACAAGAAAAGATATATATATATATATATATATATATATATATATATATATATATATATATATATATATATATATATATATATAATATGTGTGTGTCTATGCTAATTTTATTGTATTGTACTGCATTTAGATTTTTTGTAGAATACATCAACATGAAACTTCTCTCATTCTATGTTAGTTTCCTGGCACTATGGACATAAATACGCATTAAATGGACACTCTCAGAGGTTCAGGCAGTATCATATGACCTCTTTTAGTTGGAATTTGAGTTTTGTTCATAGCTGAGGTTCTGCAGGAGGCCGTCTTAGTGCTGTATTAATGCAAATGAATTGCATTTTGTGGTAACGAGCAAAACCTATGATAAACTGTAATTAGTGATCCGCCTGCGGGTTGTTCTCGGCTGTAGGTGTGAGGCTAATAGACGTTATATGACTGACAGGAGTACGAACGAACAACAAGCAAAGGCCACTAAAACTCAGAGTATGTTTAATAAATGCTGCTCTGAATATGGCCCTTTAGGCACAATAATGTCTCGCAGGGGTCCACAAGAAGGCATGGTACGCAGCAAAGATATCTTACTTGAAACCTAAAATTAAACATTTGAGTAAACACATGTCTAAGTCCTCAAGAAGTAATGTGGTGTAGCCATTGTTCATATAATCTGGTAGCTCTCCAAGGAAAAAAAGCAGGTTAGCCATCGTCGTTTAACTTGAAACCTCTCTCCAGAAACGTTGGTGCTTAGCCATTCTTGTTATATGTTGAGATGTACCTACGTTCCCACCTGTTGCTTTGAGGACAGCTCGTAACTAAAACTAACACGTTAATTGAATTTTTTAAAAAAACTGCAACAGGAACTGAAGTTCAACTTTAACACTGTTTGTTCCTCTTCGTATGCTTTGACAGATCTATTTTTTATTTGCGTCACACATAAAGCTACCAGGAAATTTGGTTGCCTATTTTTCATTTCGATTCAGTTCCGTTTCTTTCAGTGCAGTGCAGTGTAGTGAAGTCCAGTTCATTTCAATTCAGGTCGGTTCAGGTTAGAAACAGCTGGGCATTGATGTTGAGCCCCAGGCACAATGAAAGTGTCTACCTGGCGGGCTACATAGGGATGTCATTTGAAATAACATGAAATGGAATGAAATGAGATAAAAAAAACTCAGTTGAATATCAAAATATTATTAATAATTGACTGCGTGCAATCTACTCTTTATAATTATTTCATTTCATATCAAATATTGTACCAGATGTTGTTATTCAAGAGGTTTAAACACATATTTTTTTTCTGAAAACAGTTTTCAGTGTAATTTTTATTGGCTACATTCCTGTTACTGTTTCGACCACTGCAAATTGGCTTCTTCGGCGGTTTCTGAGTTCCCTGGAATGACAATGACTGCCACTTTGGACGCAATGGGGTCAAATGATGTGTCAAATATTTTGAGTACTGCTTCAAAAATTGTGGCCATGTCTTTGATCCTCTCATCATGTCTATGGTTTTTGTCGGGCCTGTCCTATGGAACTTTCTGTTGTGTAGCTTCAGGGTCGTAGTCCACTTGCTTTTCTGTGCCTCTGTCTCAAGGCGATTTTCACTGACATGTGCAGTCGTTAAGAAGGGATCGTTTGATCCCAGTCTATGTATTATAAATAAAGAGGTAAAGGCTACTCATCATAAACACTGCACCAGACCACCTCCTTCAAAAACACTTGGGATATAAATATATATATATATATATATATATATATATATATATATATATATATATATATATATATATATATATATAAGTATATATATACATACATATATATATATATATACACACACACATCACTCATGTAGTTGGTGAGACATCAATATGCATTTGGCGTATTTATGGAAACGGGAGCTACAGTGCCACATCTTCCGTGTAGTTCCCATCATAGAAAAATACCGCAATGCAATCTCTCCATGCGCCATAGCTGTTCCATTCACTGCCTAATTCTAAAGCTATAAAGTAATTACCATATTGGCACGTTCGATTCAAAATGTATTAAGTTCTAGGCTTTAATATCCAAATGAATGGATGGAACACGTCATCAGCGGGAAACCATCAAGCATGTTTTGTAGCCTTAATTTCTTGAACATGTCTTTATAGGATGACACCTGCTTGCCTTCACCTTGCATATCGTGAAGACATATTACTAAAATCTTATTGAGTAATCAGTACACAGAAATCACATCCTCAATCACATATGCATGTACACACATATGCATACACTAGAAGACACAATTCACATAAGACTGAAGTACAAGGGTTCATACTCCTTGGTGATCACACTTAGCCTTTAAGGGAGTGAAATGATGATGTTTTTCAATAAATAAAATGATAACTATAGGGCTATGTTTTAAAATCTTATATAAGTTTAAAAGTAAAAAACACAGGGCTATAACTTAAAGGCATTGAAAAGCAAAGGCTATATATTAAAATCATTGGTCTGTACATTAAACTATAGGAATTTCAATTCAGAACTTAGGGATATGCATGGAAACTAGAGGGTCACACAAACCATGAAGCTGTACATTAAAATCACAGGATTATACATGAAAGAATATGACTACACATTAAAACATTAGGGGTGTACCTTAATTTAAAGGACTACACAATAATAACATAGGGCTCTTCATTAAAACCACATGGCTATACATTAAAACCATAGGGCTAAATATTTAAAGCACAAGTCTATATATTTAAAACACAGGGCTATACAAACCATAAAGGGATACATTAAAATCACAGCCCCATTGTCGGGAATACCCCAAAATATCTTAAAGGGTGTTTGTAGGCCTGTCGTTGTAGTGTTGGACAAAGATGAGGCAATCTCTCACAAAAACAATAAGTCACTGTATATCTTGTCCCCAAGGTGAGGACCAACCAGTTCACAGCCCTTAGCATTTAAAAAACAATGGGCACATATGTTGAAGGAATGAGGTGGAAGATAGCATATATGAATAAGTCACTCCAGTATGTGAGATTTTAGTTCGCCCAGCATGTTTTCGGTGATATAGTAGAGTAATTGGGGCTTTTTTACACAAGGAATTATTTGAGCATCCTAAGTTGCTGATAAGCTTTTTATCAAGAGTCTTTCGATGGTACACAGATACCATATTAGTTACAAATTAATGTTGTATGATACAAAATGTAAATGAGTAGTCTGCAATTATTATTTTAAGTTGACAAAGGTACGATTGACAAGCATGGGATGGGGAGGACAGTGTATTAGCTTTGAATATATGTAATTATTCTTACGAGGTCTTTATTTTAAATGAAATATCTTGCCTGCAGGGTGCCTTATGTTTTCTTCATTTAAAGTAGCATCTTTAGACGGTATTAAATAAGTGACATTCCTTTGCAACGTGTGTAATGCGTATATGTATTAACTCTTTCAGTGACACATCTTGACTAAGTCAACGGATTTCCTCAGGCCTCGAGGAAAGCTAATTACATAAATTATTATGTTCTTGTTTATTACAAGTATGCTGGTACTAGCATGAAAAGTAGTTTTATAATAAAATATGAATCTAGCATCTTTATTAAAACTATGTTCGTTTTCAGTAGTTCGCTTTTAGTCGCAGTTGGCACTCTAAGAGTTAATGAAATATTCATAATATGTGAAAGTTAGTTTTGAATCATTTTCAGGTGTTCAGGTGTCTCGTAATCTGGAATATTTCATATGTGTCCAAGGTTGTGCTCAGCACAAAAGTTTCACGTTTTGCTTTGTTAAATGGTCTAAAATCATGTGCTACTTCAATGGAACAATGGCCATGTTTCTGATATAAACAAATATATAGACAGACTAAATGATACATACATATATATATGTATATATATGTATATATATGTGTATATATATGTGTATATATATGTATATATATACATGTATATATATGTATGTATATATGTATATATAGGTATATATATATATATATATATATATATATATATATATATATATATATATATATATGTGTCATTTAGTCGGTAAAATGGTCACTCAATCACAAATAAAACACGTTGAACTGTGGTTGGTCTGCATGCTGTATGATTGATTGATGTATATCTGGAGCACGCTCTCTCGTGGTCAAAAGCAATCAAAAGGTTGTGACAAAGTTTCCTTGTATTGGCAGCCAAATTGAACGTCTTCTCATGCAGATCTGTGACTATATCCACAGCGCAAAAGTCTAGATAAACCTATCTTAGTGTACCAGTGTAATATTTTGCATTTGGAAACGTGACCAGCAACTGTCTTTGGAGTACATCCAAAGAAACCATCAACAAGCTGGACTTGAACAAAGTAATGAGCAATCACAAACAGTAATAAATTGTAAATCAGTTTTATTTTTGCGGTTTTGCACAATTAGGACCTTGACGCGTCTGTCTGTGGGTTATATAGAGTATGAAAGCTGATGCTTTAATGAACGTGAACTGCACTAGTCCGTTTGGTAAAAAAGATATAGGACAACAGGACATACTGCGTTTTGCATCTTTAAAGACAGCCTTTGGTAATTCATAATATGCATTTGACACCAGATTTATGGGTATGGGAAGGACCAATCGCTTAGTAATATAATGTTTGGCGGGCCTGGTCATGATCCTTGTGAAATATTAAGGTGTACCTTGGCTGGGATGTAATCAAAGTTGCTTTATTACTTAAGTCCTGCTACCCATATTACTGCCAAGGAAACAGTTTGGGCAAGCTATAAATAGGCAGGTTTCATTAAATACATAGGGCGTGATCATGATTTCAAATGATTGCATCTGTCACATTCTCAAGGGCAAAAGCAGCATGAACCAGCAAATACTCCATGTTTCACCTAAGTGTTATCAAACATGAAAATGTGGTGAAATGCCAAATGCTGTATTCATTTCTCATACAGTAACTTATAGTATACGGATTTAAAACCCACCAACAGCTCAGAAAAGTTAATATAGTTGACTTGTTTGCAGAAATTGTTGTACCATTCCAGGTGTACCTTTTCATAGTTCTGGGCAAAAAGACACAAATACAATAGAGAATCGGAATGTTTGGTTTGATCTCAATCTTCTTATATTATATATTGCTTTACTTTTGCATCCAAACTTAACAGATGGTTCTAAAGATCAGACACAAGGTCAGGTTTTAGTGTTTAAACAGCTATCTCAGCTTTCTACTAACTTTCCCTGTCATGGCTGTGTTACACATTGACACGCGCACATGCATTTGGACAAGCGCAGAACCACCATAAGAGCATCGTAGAACTTAGTCACAGCAGCAACATTGCTGGTTAGGAGGGGTCACGCCATAACTCTGCTATAAACGATTGGTCAGTCAATGTCACGTGATCTTCGTAAACGGCAATGTCTGTCCGTGTTTCGGCGGATCCCACTATGGCTGCTAGGTTCCTGACGTTTGGTCAATTAATTTGAGGAAAATGCAATTAAGCTTGATAGATGGAGTTATGTGATTGATCTGAATGTCTAATATCAATTGGCAAGGATTCAGATATACTATACGTTAGATACAAAACACTAATCCACATAATTAAAGTAAATGCACATATTTGGTCAGTGATTCACGATTAAAGCTATTGATACTCAGAAATATAATTATTCTAACGGCAAAAGTCAAATTTGGAAAAAAGGAAGAGATTAGGTGCTTTAGGAACTGAAGAATGAAACCTGAGAGCCTATGTCTAGCCAAAGATGGGGTATTAAATATAGGGCATATTTAATGCAGGTAATTCTCGGATACATCTAGCAACATAGCAATTCAATAAACCCGGAAAACTGAAAAAGTGTAACTTATGCATACAGCGAACTGTGCAATGCCAATGTCGCTTAGCGGTATACATGCACTGTTGCTCGTAATTGGAGCTCTGTCCTCAAATTTAAGTGACTTGCATTTAGATGCAATGACTTGAAAACTTGAGATTTTAAAATACGTAGGAACAACAGTGCTATTTGAATTTTCTTATTATTTGCCAAAGGAATTTATGCTTATTTGAATACCTCCTCTTTGGGATGAGGCTAAATGCGAAATGTTACTGGATTGTTAGCATGTTCTAAATTTGTTTGCCTAGTTTAAACCGTATGTAATTAAGTCATAAAAATGCTTTCATTTTGCACATGCAAATAAGCGCATGAACTGGATTTGAAAAGACTTATAGTACTTTTAAATGTACGCAAGGTCCACGTTGAGACGTTAGTCTCGTTTTGACAGAGAACACGCTTACGTGTTTGCGGTGACATGCGTTTTAAACTACAAGTTGGAAATATGTTGATGTGACAATCATAAAGCCACAAGAGGCATGGGAAAACAAACCGCACGGAGTGCCTGATAACCACGAAGTATATTACAGTTGTAAAAACAGGTTGTAAAGGTTGTGAAGTATCTCATAACCAGGGAAAAATGGGTAAGTGGAGTTCACCGGAAGTTGGTGCTTCGTATTTCTATGTGAAACAGCATAAGATCGAACTAACAATTCTACTGAATTGAATTTTATATTAGTTGTTTTCTCTGCTTTGCGGTCTTGTTAGACAGGAAATCTGCCTAAACTGTCACTTGAAAATATGGGCGAGCGTATCAGGATAGGCGCTGATGAAACTTCAAAGAGAGCGATTGCACAAAAGTTCATACACAACCAAATAAATAAAGCAAGGGGACTGTGGCAGACCTGTGCTCATTAGAGCTTAAAGCCACAAAATGAGGTGTTCTGTGACCTTTGGAATAAGGTCAGGGTCAACTTTACTTTAGAATGTCATGTACAAGTCAGCAGTATTGGCTCAATGTTGTCAAACCTAACTCAAACAGTTTTGAAGGGTTTCACATATTAAAATTTTTGTTATATCTTTAAAATATTATGGTATGAGGTTATTTGACAAATTGATCCCAGTATATCCGACTGGACGATGTCTCTTCCAGCCTGTTTCCTGCTACAACTGATTTGATCCATAGTTCTATCCTTGAGACACTTCTGTTTATAATATACGTTGACCTGTATCTAGCTTCTCTTAATGTCGAATCTGTAATGTAAGCTGACGCTACAACTCTATTACTTCACTGTACGTTCAGTTTCAGACCTCAAAAATCACGATGTTTCAAACAACATAAGAACCGAACTTGAAAATATGGTTAATTGACTTGCACAAAATAAGTTATCTATAAATGTATCAAAATTATGTTTTTTCTTTTGTCAACGTAAGTACGTTGTAGACATAAATCTTAAAATAACTGGTATTTGACTTAAAAGGACCACTGATTTAGATTTTCTTGGATTAACAATTAATAAATAAATCATTTGGATATCTTATTTAAATACAGTTGCAAATAAAATTTCCCGAACGACTGGAATCTCACAATTAGGTCATTTTCTCCTGAAACATGATTTATTGTCAGCCTATAATTCTCCATTTTACCACATATCAAATATGCAATGCTTGCATTGGGTTATGCCTGTGGCATGTCTTCAAGTTAAGAAAAAAATATGCTTGATAATTTTCACACATTATCATACACTTAACGACCCTTTTCTTAAAGGAAGATTTAAAAATCATTTAAGTGCCAGATGTATGCAAATTTAAGTCAGCGATATTTTTCTATAAACTTACCAAAAATGAATTACATAGTTATTTTAATAATATGTTCTGAACATTGCCTGCTACACATAATTATCCAACAAGGCACCGTTATATTCTCCGTAATGCTACGCTCCGACATAAATGGACTGAAAAATGCAATCGATACTCTTTCCCTAAATTGCTTCTCGACACTCTCATAAATACAAGCGATTTTGCAGAAAAAGTATTTTTTAAAAGAATTTTGTCAAAACTCATTAAACTTCATTTAAATTATGAGAGCGTAACCATTTGACTAAACGCAGCAGAAAACCATCCAACATACAGCCCTCCCCAAACTTGAAGAGAATCTCGGTACAGGTGTGGAGAAGTCGAAAATGTGAATTACCATTGCGATCCCATTGATTCGCATATTGTACAATGCGATCTATGCATTAAGGACCCAACTTACAAAAAAAAAAAAAAAAAAAAAATTAAAACTGTAAGGCCAGGAACAACCACCTAGTGAATATTTTTGTTTCTTCCATCCACAAGGAACATTTCCACAAACTTCCAGCATCATCTGCTGGACATTTGGGGGCAAAAAAGTCAAACGAAGTTTTAACATACAGAAATTCTGGCCAACGCTTTTGAAAAGGGGAAAGTGTGAATTGTGGACTGACGGTGAAGACAGGACGACAGGCGACCTTGTCAGTCCTCTGAGCTTATTGGACAGTTCTATATTATGTCTGTACGTGTGTATGTACGCGTGTATAAATATTGACACGTTATCATCAATTGGGCGGTTTTTGTGTCGGCCGCTTGTGTCCAGGTAACTCATTTAGCCATAATTCTAGCGCTAACCAGCATGTCCAGTGCCCACCAGTCGTGTCTAATTGTTTTAGACAAAATCTCGGGGAAGCAAGTTTTACCAAGTCACATACGTCGCATTGTGGCTTCCTTAGGGACAAGATCAAAGTCAAATGAGCATTGAAATTTCAAACTGATTCCTGTGGTAGTGAGCCTTAATATGCGGAAATTATTTCGATAAAGTACGTTTTTATCAGCAGAATACCCGGTCGCACGAGCAGATAGTTTACATATTGCAAGGTTAAGTGATCGTGACAATATAGCAAGCTTTGTGTTTGGGGTCGATGTTTTTCGAAACCAGAGTCTCCATGGTGGAGCAGCATGCTATGGATAAAGGCGTCTTGTATGCAGGGACGAGTTTGGGTGCTGTAAGTTCAACATCACAAATCCCTGTTTTACATTGTTAGGGGAAAAAGTTAACAGTCTTGGTGTGATTCTTTCTTTGTGACATGAGGAGCAGCTATCATGAGCTATCAAGAATTTTGTAGAGAGCAACGCCCAGGGACCTTTTAATCGTGAAATGATACAGAATGAGCTTGAACCCTTGTTTTTTTATACTTTCAATGAGTGTAATATTACATATCCTCCATTCATGCAAAACTTGTGATGAGGGAATATTGACAACAGCGGAATAAACCAGACAACCTCTAAAACGACTTCCGACAGTAAATTTGTCAGTAACAGTGTTAAGCCGGAATGGGTCAACACGCGTGTCGCTTCTCACACATGGGAGAGGTTAGGCCTCGGCTTATACTCCGGATACGTAAATTCCTTTTTACATACGATGAACAAAAAATAATTTAAAACTGTTTCTCCTTCTGTCTCCGGGCGTTGAACAATGTCGCTCATTCAAACCTGCTGCTAAATGCCAGACGTTTACCATCTTACGTTTTAAGTGCTAAAAATAAGATATTTAACATATGTATCTCTTGGCATATTTACTTGATAAATTGGTAATCTGAATACTACCTGTATTGTCTGTTAACTATCCCTATGCTAGTTCATGTGTTGTTTTAATACCCTTATCATGTCACACTGTAAATTCTTAACCCTCTAGACTTCATGTACAACAAGGGCGTCCGTAGAAAATCCCTGTTCTCCATAATTGTTTTATGTGTAAAAGAAAATGTCATGAAAACACAGGTTTGCTTGCCATACAAATGAAGTGGAATTTAATTGCGAAATTATGCATACATCAGTCTTTGGAGGAACAAGTTAATGTGTATTTTCTTTTAAAACATACCTTTAATAGAGAACACAGATGAAAACAAAACAAAACAAAATAGTTCAGACAAAACAATAAAATGACAACAAGCGGCCCATGGACCTAATGCTTTGCTGACCACATTTACCACAAAATCATTTTGTGAAATGTAGGCAATCCAGGCATCTGAAAAAGTAATCAAGGTTAGCCATTTTATGCATAATCAAACTTCCACATGATACACATTTATGGTACATTTGACATCATTTGCTTTATTTTATATCAAGATATTGAATTAAATGTCGTTTTCGTAAGTGCTTAATATCGTTAAAAATTATCCTTCCACCGGATGTCCAAACTACACCCTACCATTACAAAATCACGTCTTCCAACTTAACGGGTCTGGTGACCTCACAGAAATAGGTTGAATGCACTGATCCTATGTTATATATTAGCATTAGACATGATATATAGATATTATATAAAGCTTGTTTATCTCATTCAATTATTTTTCGAGATCTGGAATTTTGGATCTTTCAAGGCATTTTAACTCATAATTTCCGTCAAGTCATAGGTGGCGCCACTTGTATCATACCAGCCCAGATTTTGATCTCTGCTACACTCCTACTAAATTTCTTGAAATCCATCAGAAATAAAGGATGCTGGACTCATCACAATATTTGCACATTTTGACCTGTAATTCAATACTAAAAGTGGCGCCACCAACATTAATGTCGACAGAGATTTCCATACACTTTGTAAATTCTAAACGTTGTATGGACCTAAATAAAATTTGTGGAGTTCAGAGCATTTACGAGATGATCCCTATGTTCATACTGGCCACTTGACCTCAACCTTCAACTCGGATTTTAAAAAAATGCTATGTTCAAAACATGCGCCCTGCATCCAACTGTCCACAAATGGTCTGTTTTTTCAAATTGGGAATACCTTTTTCAGTTATTGCGAACAGCAATAAATTTAGGGGAGAGGCCGAGCGCCATAATTACTGAGTCACGGTGACCCCAAAAGTAAGTCACCAAATACAGTTGTTTTTACAATATTATCCAGTACAAAATATAATCTGGAGGCTCAGTTCTTTTTGCTATTAATGCCAAAGATACACCCTGCCATTACAAAATCACCTCTTTTAATTTTACAAGAAAATGACCACAAAAAGATAGGTCAAAATGATGTTCTAGCATTGAACATGGTCTATATATTCTGTATATTTGGCAAGTTTAGTCCAATTCCTTTTCCACGAATGGGATTTTATATTTTAAAACATATTGTGGCTCATGCTATTCGTAAAATTAAAGGTGGCGCTGCTTGTATCATAAGCAAATCACACTTAGATCTTCCTCACAATATAACAAAATTTTGTGAAGATCTGCAGAAAATTAAGGATGCGAGAGTGTTCATATGATTTTCAACTTCTGACTTTTATATTGCACAATATTGTAGGTGGCGTCACCAATATCGAAAGGGACCTAGATTCATATACACCCTATGAGTCCTGAAAGCTATATTGGGCTAAATTAAAAAGTGTGTATGGTATCACGCTAACGAGCAAACCTTTTTAGACTGACGGACAGACATGAGTGGTCCCATAAGCACTGCAACATTAGGTCAGCAGAGCTAAAGATATGTGAAACAAACTTCTAAAACAAAGAAAGGAAGCAGTCAGGACAATGATAATAATGAATATGTATAGATAAAGCTGCCGTCGTATGTGTCACAAATACACATATTTCTAAACCAGACCTGCACACTGTCAGATCTCGGCAGCCTGCTTGGCCGGTGCTGCTGAGATTACCTGCGTCGCCATGTCTGTGTTCAATATAATACGTGACTTAAAAGCGTGTAATACAGAAACTACGAATTTAATCCTTGATATAATAATAATAATAATAGTTATAATAATAATAATAATAATAATAATAATAATAATAATAATAATAATAATAATAATAATCATACCATTATTAATGATAATGATGATAAACAAAACTTAATGATGATGATGATGATGATGACGATGATAATGATGATGATGACGACGATAAAGATGGTAAAGGCAAGTGATTCAATCTAATGTAGTTGAAGACAGATTGACCAGTACGTACGGTGTTTGATGAGTGCCTTCCCGCAAAGAACAGGCCTGCCAGTAACAAATCGCCAATTGTGCATGCAGAAATCAACATATACTCCCAGAGACTATGGCACTCAGTGTGTCAGTTTAAATACGCCATAAAATTCTTGCAAATGGTTTAAGGGAACAATACAGGTTTGTTACATTAGGCGGGTTGGTCCGCTTCAAATGTCTTATTGCGCAGTAACAATTATTGACAGACTTTTGCCCTTTGTGAACTCATTCAGTGTCAACACATGTTCACTAAATATTCAATGCTTTTATGTTCATCCATAAAGTATATAATTTCTCCCAACGGAACGTTTGTAGTTGAGTAGACTCGGATAAAAATGGCATGAAATAAAGCCAGCAGCGAGCATTGTTTGCTCGGCCGGGTATATATATATATATATATATATATATATATATCCTTGGCTTTGTACAGTAACTGTCAACATCACTAAGGGCACATATGCTGCTCTTATCTTTCTAAAAGATATATCACTGACTACAAACACCTTAAAGGAGACCTCAGTATTATTGCTAACGTTTCAAAAAGCATCAGACACAGGTAACATCAGAAATTGTACGTCAGGTACACTTTACATCTTAAAGAGTACTCCAGTTTCTGTTAACATCTAGAAAGAAACGTCAGTTAACAGGATATCAACTTTAGAATTACATCACCGACAAAATATCTAATGACCGGTAGCATTCTGTAACTGAAGTGGCAAGCATTACCAAGTTCTTGGTCTCCTAAAAGGTATAGTCACGATGATAAGTCATGATATATTGCTCGAAATAGCTGTGTGTGGTCTTTCAATACGTGCGTCTTATTCCACATTCTGTTACAGAAGCAAGCTTATACGATGTTAAGTTCTGACATGGAGAATATCACTGTGAAAACTCGATAAGTTTAATAGTTTCACGATCCGTACATAATGTATCAATCACAATTCCTGTTTGTCCCCAAGGCACAATATTGCCTGTGTGACGAAACTCACATTAAGCCTCTTTCGACGATATAATTTCAACAAGGTAGATTCTTCCTACCACTATTTAATTATCTACATTAATTGTAAAAATGTAATAAAGTTTGTATGCTTCGGACCTGTTTGTTACGTGTTATGATTTACATATAATTTGGAGATGTTCTTTGGCCGAAGGTTCTGACATGTTAACGGTAACCTTCTCCCTTGTACCTTTGTATTACTACATCATTTAGGTCGTTGTACATTCCGGTCAAGATTGTTGTGCCAAACTCTGGGATAGACAATATTATTATTAATCTTCAAAATAATGGCATCGTGCTCTTATCCAACATTGCATGCATCATTATTTAATATTGGAGGACTCGGCCTAATAAAACTCAAGATGCACAGCACATAGAAGTCCAAAGCATACGCGGTTAGTTCTAACTGTGAAAACAGGTAAGATTTAATACGTGTTCTTGGGACATTTTAAATTACTGAAATATTAAAAAAAACCACAAGAAAATATTCCTTACAACGCGAAGTAAACTGGAAGCAGCTTCATGCAATTGAAATGATGACCACACATTTTGTTGTTCTGGCCGGAATACCAACAAAATATATATGTCTATACATGGTGATTTGCGGCACCAAATAACGCAGTTGAACTTTAAAGCACAATATTTGTGAAAAGTTTAGGAACAAAAGAAAAAAAGAGAGAAAGAAAATAAAAACACAACTGAAACGCCGTAAAAGCACGGCAATGATCCTGAGTAAAACACACAAGGACCGCCGACAAACCGGACCGCTTGCGTCATGCGTAATTTACCATTTCACTTTCGTTTGGTGTACGGATTACGCAGACCATTACACGACAGTCAGACAATTGTGCTAATGACCAGAGAAAATACTTTGACACGGGAGTCTCTGCGGCTAAGCTTGCCAAACACGATTTATGTTAAAGGTTTAGAGAGTCCCTGTCTTCTCTTTAGTTGACATAATGAAGTCATAGTAACTCGTATGTAATAAATTTGAATGCGTACAAACTAATTTACATAGATGATAACCACAATGTATTGCGTCACCACAGCTGGCACGGATTTTCAGGAACAATTTGTTTTCTTTCTCGTCACCAGTAAAGAGAGACACAAATTGTAAACATCAGTATAGGTGATAACATTTTGTATGACAGAAACACATGTGTTCATATTCCGATGACTCTGTGTTCAAATTGAAGGAACTAAATGTAATATTTGTCATATACTATCAACCAGATTTTACATGAATACCTAACATGGTATGTTTGCCTCAGTACAAACGAATAGTAAACAAAAAGTGATATCGAAAGTGTGAGAGTAATGGAGTGCTATAAGTCTGCGAAGAACAGGGTGATCGAGTAACATCTGAACAATAACAGCAGATATGTGGGTAAAAGTATTTTTGTTGCTTATGTGCAAAAAGGGGAAGGTAAGACGCGTTCCAATTTTCAATTTTACACCACTGTTTCATTGCCAAACGCAGGCTATATATAACAAGAATAGTCGAAACTAACTGTGGATTTTTTTTGAAGATACACATACAACTGTGCACAACTTTTGTGATTGTATTTATGTTCAAATTTTTTGGCAACGCTTTCAACAATGATGGAATCAGCAATTACCATATTAACAACTTAGTTTAAGTTATGAAAACGTAAAGTTAGGCACGTTCAACAATATTAGCAAGAATTGATACTTTGTTCTTTATAGCTTCATCTAACATGTTATTCCTATAAAAATAACCTCTGTAACAGGAATTTTCGTTCAACTTGAAACGTTCTACATTTTATAAATATAAAACTTAAGGTTGAAAAACATATAATGTGCTCGAAAGTACACTGGTAAATATATTATTTGTATGTTTAAGACTAATAAGAATATGTTGAGGGAAATCTATAGAGAAGACTGGTGAAAATTAAATGGGAGGACTGCGAAGAAGACTAGTGACATAAAGACTGTCTGGGTAGCCTGCAGAAAACACTAGTGACATTGACATAGTGCAGAAAGCCATTGAAAAAGTCCTCTAACGTAGAGTGGTGCCGAACATAAAAGTTTGATCAGAGAAGCTAGATGTTCATCCCAATGTCACATATTTAGCTATGAATACTAAAAATGGATGAATGTTGAGGTCTTCGTTTCTCAATTCTACACCACGTTGATGCAAGTGTCCCAAAATATTGTAGTGGAACCATCGCTGCTACAATCAATTCACAAGGCTGAAATGTATTTTTCTATATAAACATCCTGGATTTCCCAACAAGATGTGTTTGTCCGAATTAATTACCGAAATGGAGCTATATTTACTGTTTTCTGTTTCAGTGCATTGTTTCATTGTTGTCACATTACCAAAACCAATTTGTTTTATTTCAAGTAAAGTGTACATAGTATACAGGTAATTTATCAAAAGTATGAAACAGATTTATCGATGTTTTCATTCTCATAGAAAAGGAGCATCCAACAAATTGCTGTCTCCGCTTCTGTCGCAAAGAGCGCCCCTGTATCTGTTGTATATGCACATAAAATGAATGGGACAAAAATTGTTTTCTTTAGTTGAGTACCATGAAAGGATCCATATGTCGTATCAAAACAGATATTAGACATGCAAAAGCTGATACACATGCAAAGTTCACATGATGAGTGCAAATGACTTTTGTCCAGTTACGTTTTAAAACATTTACACAGTTTTCAAATTAGAAACAGAGATTTTCCAATTGAACTGTTAAAATCGACTTTGCTTAAGCATACATATTTTTCAGCTAACGATGTTTAATCACAATTGATCAAAGTAGCGCCCTACAATGAACTTATTCATGCTTGTTTTGCAAGACTTACGAAAACCGCAAATAATGATATATTATCACCGAACAGAGCCCCTTTGATTAGGAATTGGCATTGTTTGAACCTTCTGATGCATCTACTAATCTCATCATGGAAGGTTTTCTTAGTTGGAAATAAATTAATGTATCAGGATAAATGCAAGTGGAAGAAACCCCCTTGCTCCAGTTGCCTTTAATGGGTGTTTGCCTGTCTCAAGTCAGGAGTGAAATTTGTTATTTCACATTGAAGTTAATGTTTTGGTCACCCTTGAATGTCGTTGCTGTCATGTCATTGTTGGGTTGCAATTGATGAATATGGGTAATGTTTGTCTGAAACATTTGTTTTTGTCCTCGATAATTAGAAGAGAAAGGGAGAGAGAGAGGGAGAAAGCTATATAGATAGATAGATAGAGAGAGAGAGAGAGAGAGAGAGAGAGAGAGAGAGAGAGAGAGAGAGAGAGAGAGAGAGAGAGAGAGAGAGAGAGAGAGAGAGAGAGAGAGAGAGAGAGAGAGAGAGAGAGAGAGTCTAACAAACTTATTTATGAAATATGAACCAGGTTTCAGCGTGACATTCCCGATTCTCTACAGGATACTCCAATCCAAATCCTCATATACGCATTGTCAAAAACTTTGACTTAAATGATGTGTCAAGGAAGTAAAAGTCACACCTACCTTAATTTCTTTAAGAATTCTTTCTATATTGTGTAGCACTTGTAGCTTATGGTCTGCTGTGTTGTGCTGGTAGCCATTGGTGGCTATACTGGCACTTGTAACTGGGTGACAGTAGGCAAGCGTGAACACTGCCAAAGATAGCCAAATCTGTGCATCCATTAAACCCGTGATTGTAGTTCAGTGCGAGATTATCAGCTCCTAGAAAGCAAGCCACGTATAGAAGGCCTGTATACCTGTATCCTACAGCTTTTGTCGGGCCTAATTATTACTTTGATGTAGACAGGCAACTCTTTTGGTCCACCTATCTCGACGCACGCGCTCTGCTACATATATAATGCTCCTGTAGTTTTCATACTTCTACTCCCCCAGTGTACTACTTTTCAGGCGTCCAGTTTCCCAACGCCTCCTACTGGTATGGACTGCAGTGTCACTTTGGTGGTCTGGCCGCGTGGGGCTAATTAAATAGGAAATATGTGAGCAGTGGATCGATTTTTTAACAGGTCGTCTCGTTCTGGCGTTGAAAGTGAGTGTACTGGCTGGATAGCTATCGCAGGTACACCACGTATCTACCATACGCTTTGCTACCCTTAATATCATTGCTTTCCTGCCCATTTATTGCGCATGCTCACGTAGATGATCGCTAGCATTAAGTCTCATCATACTGAGCGTCCACGCTTCAAAGCAAATTTGTGTATTTACTTATCTGATAACGCAATTACGTAGACAGTAGCAATAAGTGCGACATCGTCATAACCCCTAAGACCGTAGACTGAGGTGTTATCACATGATGCTGTGCTTAAATTACAAAGGCCACAGGAATACAAAATGGAAATATTAATATAGCTGACGAGCAATATAAATTGGCATAAGTGGTTAACGCCGGCGAATTCAGTTGGAATACCACTCCTTCACTGTAACTCGGTTGTCTCATAGAATTGTATTTATTTGTATTCAATCAACAATTTCTACAACAAACTCTTACTATTGCAATATTGAGCGCAGGTGTAAAGGGAGCGAATATACAAGTATACAGTAGTCAAGTAAAAAGTACAATATTTACTTCATAATGAATCCATAAACTGTCGGCTAGAGATATGTTACGAGCGTCCATTTTCGGTTTACACCTCATGCGCGTTCGTGGAGTTAGAGAACAGTGTTTAGGAACATTCGTGTGGATAGAAAGGAAAAGCTGTTGTGACATGGGGCTAGTTACCAAGTAGTGACACGTTTGAGGATCGTGTCTCCATCTGCTATATTATCATATATATATATTTATTTATTAAACACACCTCGTTCAGCCAGGAAGTTATCCACAAGAGATACTACCCCCAACCCCCATCCACCAAAAAAAGAAATTGTAATATGCCTAAGACAACACCAGGGCTACCGTTAGAGCCAGGAGTAACATGAATGAGGGGAAAGAGAAATCTGTTCAGCAATGAGTTGTTCTAAACGCACAGCACAAAAGAACGAGACAGGTAGAAATGGAATTCAAGTGGCCTTTCATACAATGTAATTATGCTGAGAAAAAGCTAAAAACGTAGAAAAAATACATAAAACAGAAGAGCTATCAAATTATGAGAAAGACAAAGATCTATCTATCTATCTATCTATCTATCTATCTATCTATCTATCTATCTATCTATCTATCTGTCTGTCTGTCTGTCTATCTATCTATCTATCTATCTATCTATCTATCTATCTATCTATCTATCTATCCATCTATCTATCTATCTATCAATCAGTCTATCTATCTATCTATCCATCCGTCGTCTGTCCGTCTGTCTCTCTGTCTATTTCTATGAATAGATGGATTGGTTGAGAGGAAGAAATTATTAAAATTACTTTGTCGAAAATGCTGGTCAGAGCCAGTATAAATATATTTTTAATAGACCACCTGAATCAGTAATCCTAATAACTAACAGGACCTGAGTTGTGACCATATAAGCCAAGCCGGAGCCAAAGCCAATACGCATCGAGTATTTGTCTGGTAGCCAGGACTGATGACGGTGGTTATATTTTTATACTGTACTTGAAAAATAATAAGGAAAATATGTTCTGTAGTTTTCACCTAAAACAACTTTAATTCATGAAAACAAGTTGTAATGAGGAGCACCCGTAGACCTATATTTGTCATAGGAATTGCATTGACGACAGCCAAATTAATTCGTTGACGCAAAAGACATAGGCGGGAAAAAATGGAATACTGGAAAAAATAGCGTGAAATTTACAGTAACATGCAAACTTATGCATGCGATGGCAGTGACATCCTAGCATTTAGTTTATTTTATCGACTGAAAGACAGACTTAGAACAGTTTTGGTGACAGCGCAATTAAGAATTCTATGACTAAAGATGTCAAGATGCCATGTGGCATAAGAGTGACTTGCATATAGAAATTAATACCCCCCTCACCACACACACATAAAATAGATATTAGATCAAGTTAGACCCGATAAACCGCATGAGGCCGTAGTATGCGTTCTGGCAGTATATTTAATATATCTAAGTTGCTTTCTTCCCCTCAGTGATGTGCTCAAATAAATTGACTATCTAAAATTTAAAATTTATGAAACGTGCATTATTTAAGCTGCTGCGAGATTTTTCTGTCATTCAGAAGATGTATCATATTATAAGCAATCAGTTGGAACTGATCTTTCATCTCCAGCTATTTTATTCTTGAATCCGCTGTGGCTGTAAATCTAAAACTCGTTTCCTGGCTCTGCGATCACAGATTTTGTTTCTGTACTTTACCACCAATGTATAAATACAAGTAACGCTTGAACTTTCTACTATGATGTTACGCCGTAATAGAGCTGACGCATATGAATGCAGAATGAGAGGTCATAATAATGTTATTATAACTTGTGGGGAGTATTAGGTCTTCCTGAGTCCCAAGTGATCACAAGATGAAAGCATTCTATTTCACTCTATTACATAAGCCCATTCAGCATTTCATTATGAAGGAAAAGGATATAAATATTCAACTCATAGCTTGCGCTGTTCTCTGAGTCGGCTGCTGTCAAAACACACGCGCCTTCAGTTCGGATATTTGGCCTCTAGTTAATAATCTGGCGATTATATTTTCTTAAATACAGCACTGGTATTGGAAACCCAGCAATGTGACGATGTAATAAACCAGTCGATATTTTACTACTTGATCTTTCCAAAGCTTTTGATTGCCTGCCCTTTTGCTATTGTAGTAGCCTACTCACGGCTTACGGAGCTTCCACTCCTGCTAAAAACTTTCTAGCTGATCAAGTGAAATTTAAAGACGCTTAGTGTAGGGAATTTGATTTTCAAGGAACTCCCCCAGAGGTCTAAATTAGGATTCGTGATATTCGACATATTCACTAACGACGTCTTTCGTGCAATGAAAACTTTCTCTCCTTTTTACTACGAAGACGATGATACTATCACTATAATGCGAGCTCTAAGAAAAGACTAATGAAAAACATAATGACTGCGGTATGCACCTTACTTCCTGGTGCTTAGCAAATCAGATGCAGGCTAACACATCAAAAGTTCAATGTATGATTTCCATATAAGGCTAAGAGACAAAAATCCACTTCTTTTTAAGGAAATCACAGAAGGGCACCCAAGTAGAGGCATCCATTCGGTTTTCAAAATGTCGCCCATTGTAGTTCTGAAATCATTATCGAGGCCAACACTGGATCTTTCCGGCATACGTGTCTATGCTCATGACTTAAATATAAGATTTTCCTCCCATTGAAGACAGTTCGAAAAGCTGTCCAAAAACCATAATCTAGGAATTAGCAAGTCGTCAAAAATTTACGTCTATTTGAATCCTCTTTTTGTACTCTTAAAATTGTCTTACTGAGCTGAACATACCGATTGATTGAACTAATGGATTCGTTAGGAAGATTAACTCGTTTTTTATTGCAAAAGGTATGAGTAAGCCAAGTAAGTATGTTACCAGGCAGCTCCAGGAAATTATGTTTTCTTTTTAACTCCTACCCATCACACTTTGACAGATTGGCCTAAAACCAAGTATCCATTAGAACCAGTGCTGTTAAATGGTGGGTTTTTGAAAAAAAAAATTCGCAAGTGACATTTTACGATGTAGATCCATGTTGGATAATTATTACATTTATCTCAGTACAGCATATGTTCCTCTTCATGGAGAGCGTCCCGTTGGTAAAGGATAATGCTTCACGATCCACTGGATAAGGCCCTAATGGAGATCCAACAGCAATAAAATTGGTTAATAGAGCTGATATGCACACGTGCTAGCTGTACATTTACCTTATTCAGATACATTGTGGTGAGACAGGCGCCCGAGACACCATTGCAACTAACGCACCCATGGTTAAATCCTGAAATAAAGTAAGCAGAGTTTCACAATCACTGACGTATCTTCTTTGTACATTTGAAATGGCACTTTGTGAGCACAACGGACTCTTTATTGGAATAATAATTAACGCATCAGGAGATGCTTCCACCTGAACACGCTGCAGTAATGTAAACAGCGTTATATTGACTTCTATTCAAAGCAAAAGGTGAATTTTTGTTATATATTGATGTTCTTAAAACAGTTCATAGCTTAGATTCTGGTGCTCCATGCCGCCATAAAACAAATAATGTCCATATGTTGCAGATTTTGTCACACAGAAATAAAATCTTTATCCGTGGAACATTTATTCTCTGTAAAGAGGTAACTGAATGTCATTGCACGAAAACTAAAGTAACAGTACCGGCCATGCGACCTTGAAAATTAGATCAAGAAGGGCTCAATACATCCAAGAACAAAGGTATCTCATAATACATGAGCGTACCAAATGATATATAGAATTGCTATTTTGTCAGTAGTATATGCCTATAAATCGATATCATGTAAATGACCTAGCGGCCATGATATCCTTATCAATGCGACGCAGGAAATACATGTATACCCCCCCCCCCCCAAAAAAAAAAACAAGTCTTACCCATGTATAAAATCCCAGCGCCTTTTGCAAAGATGGGTTGAATCCTTCATTAGTTATCCCATGAAACTCAATTGCGCATAAACGACACTATGGCCTTGTAGATTCGATCAAGATAACCCGAATACTAAGCTAACCTAGGTCTTATCTGAATCTTCAATTCTACCAAATTTCACAGGCTCTGCTAAATTTTTATTGGTTATCGGACAGAAACCCATTTCACAGAAGCAACTCGGTGAAAATGACAATTCGGTCAAGGCTATCAAAAACACAATCCTCACACAGACCTTACCAACAGCCATATTCTAGTGACGTTTCATTAACTTTTGTTGAGCTTTTCACGACTCAACACGCGGAATCCAAAGGTGTTGAGCAACAACATCAACAACACAACAAAAACAGCAACATCATAACCGGCAGAAAAAAGCGTACGAAAAGAGCACCTAAACAATATGTGTCCCCGGTCCCACCTGCACATAATAAATATGTGTCCCCGGTCCCACCTGCACACAATAAATATGCCATGTGTCTGTAACTTCCATATATATTAATGCCATTTAAATAATAATTGATGGTTCTTTACATTTCATACAAGCGATTCATCAATGTCAAATTGCCAATTAGCGCTGTGCTTCTCATTTATGAGCCATCAGGATTCATGGGGAAACACGGTCCATTGACCGACGTGTTCACTTTTAAGGCTAGTGGAGTATTTATTATTGCCAATTAGGAGTAGAACTTCAGAGTTTAAAATGTTAAAAGATTATATTTGTGTACGTTCTTATGGAAATTAGGAACAATTCTAAGAGTTATAAACTTGATCATTTTGGGTTTTAGATTACGTTTGACACTTGAATCAGCTGCGGACAAGTTAACTTACTATTAGCAGTTTCATGTTCCATGCACTTGGTCGAGGCAATGAAACCTGGCAACTGTACTCAGCTTGAATCCTTTAACAACGTTACTCATAACGTCTCCTACCTAAAGCGGAAGTTCAATCATTGAAGCAAAACCCCTTTGAAAACGCCGGAGGTGGTGGATTAGTTTGCTCCGAAAGGCGTTAATGATATGAGCATGAGTGATAAAAAGGAAACTTCAGTGGAAGTGGTACCACGCGCGCCCCCGGAGCTCAGCCTCAAAGCGCACATCACATGTAGTCGGAACTCTGATCGTGTTAAGCAGGAATCGGAGCGAAACAACGAGTTTTACTTTCCATTACCGTAATAGCATAGCCAAACAGTATATAATGAATTTATGCGCAATTTACTTTGAATAGCATGCAATAGAAGCTATTGTCCCAATCAATAATTCAATTTACAACTGTTATCGTGGTGTAGTGACAACTTAGTATTGTGCAATGCAATTGTATGGTTTCTGCTCTGTATATGTATCTGTACCTTTGTCGGAATTGAAATGCTCACGCTGGCGAGGATTCTTGTTTGTCACGTGTGTCATGCTTTACAGGCTTCTGGCATCCACACTATAAACCGTACCAAACAATTTGTATGTCATCTTGAGTACATATTCTGGAGATTATAACACAGATTGGACGCAGAGATATTAGGCGATTGTACGGACGGGAGATCATATTTCATACGTCGCCATTACTTTCATCAGACAACGGGATTCTTAATGACTTTTGCCGCATTGGCCCCAAAAGAAACAGAAAAATCTTATTCCAGAAACCGTCTTTCATGCTTTGGTATACATTCTTTTTCCGAGTTATTGCACTACTAACGTGGTACGTTTCTTTATTCGAAAAAGAAGTATCCTGAAGTAGATACAGCAACACGACCTGAAAATTAAATGTGCATTTAATAATTCATGGACGGTTTTGCGTTTGACAAACCTCTATACCTATTTTTATTTCGTGGCAGACATGACAAAATGCAACAACAAAAAAAAACAACAACCCCCCAAAAAAAAAAAACAAAAAAAAAAAACAAAAAAAAACAAAAAAAACAAAAAAAAAAAACAAAAAAAAAAAAACAAAAAAAAAAAAAAAAAACAAAAAAAAAAAAAAAAAAAAAAACAACAAAAAAAAAAAAAAAAAAAACCACCCCCCCCCCAAAAAAAAACAGAATTCAAAATCGCTACATCAAAATGATACCGACACACGAGATTCCTGTTCTCTCATAGTGTCGTTTTATGAGTTTCAAAAAGTAAATTTCGTACCATAATCATCACAATTTTTATGTTGCGAATAGCAACACTCTTATGCATGTTTTAGGTGCAAGAGAAAACATGCCTCCGAAATTAAAAGCATAAACACCAAGCTACAGATGCATTGTCAGTCCAGAGATCAACGAATATATGCGTACTGTGATGCCACCATTTCATACAAGCAATATGTTTGTTTCCGTGAGGGAGGGTGCGTGTTTGAAGTTAATGCTCATTAAATCGACAGGGACACTCTCTTCTATTATATATTTAGAGTCCGTGCCCGGTCCTGTCGTGGCTTATATTTTAATTTTAGAAGAAGATTCATGTGTATCTTAGAGTGAGCAGTACGTCCGAGACAGTGTATTATCCTTTCCTTTTCACTTTACATAGGATTAATGTATGTGTCCTGAAGGTCCATTCAGAGCGTCCAAAATATTACAGGCGCTGATGGCTGATGACCAATCAGAGTTCAGTGATCGACTCGCAAAAAAGAAAGCTGTAGGGAGTCACCTATCAACCATTTTCACACAAAGAAGGTCATCTGACAACCACTCTCACGCGCGGCAAATCATTTGACAACTACTGTGAAAGGCATCAGGTCATTTGACAGCCATTTTCAAATATAGGAAGTCAGTTCGGTTAAAAAAAAAATTATCACAGGCCACAAGTCAGTTTACACATTGCCATAGGCAGCAGACCTCTTGAAGATCATTGCCAAAGGCAGGAAGTCACTTGATAATCATTGGCATTGAACTCGTCTGTCACGACTAAACCCTGGTCACAGTTTTAATTTAAAATAACTCTGATCACATTGAAAACGAGTACCAGGAGCAAAAAGGGCTAATTTCTTCTGATCAAATATGCTGTCGTCACACAAGTTTTGTAAGTGCAAATTTTCAGATCACATAATTATTACATCCACAAGAAAAAAAAAGTTGTAGCTGCTCCCTGGATGATTTGGGTTTCCAGAATAAGAAAGGACCCAAATTCGATTAAACCTAGGGAAACGTCAAACTAGATACATTTGAAAACGTTTGATACGAAACATTGTATGGACCTACAGATTATGCAGTATGGCATTGATATAGTCTTCACGAATGCAAAGGCGTCCTGGAACAACAAACTGACGCGAACTTGCTTTCTTTTGAATGTTTCCTTGCGTTTCATTTATATTTTCTTCTCTTTTTGTCTTTTGTTTTCGTCTGTGCAGTGGCATATAGTGTGCAGAGTAATAAATGTTCGTCGACATTTTGTAAAGTATTCGCTTACGTTTACTTTGAAAAACTTTACTAAACAGTGATATAAAATGATGTATAGATATGTGGAACATATGGTGTGGGCCTTTACTGGTACAATGCAATCCTTTAATAGACAATTTTTTAAACTGTAGGCTGTTCCATATCGTTATCAATACTCACTTTAATCCTCCTTTATAATATGTGCTTTGTGTTCCTATAATGAACCGATTTTAAAGTGTTTGAAATAAAGTTATCTTTTACTTTTACTGTACAGTCGAAACTGTGGAAAAAACCCGATTGCGTCTAAAGACAATGCGGATCTGTATCTATATGAGAAGAATAATCGCTGCAGCCATATTTGACCTTCCAATGTATGGGTAAATATGACCAATCTGACTAATGAAGCAGAATGCCAGCTTAAGCCCGTAATTGTCTATCGACATCGACATGGACCAAAATTGACCACTCAACCGAACTAAACACAATGTATATTTAAGCCCGCCATTGGCCATCGATTCTATGGATAAACATAAGCAATCTACTCAAATATGTAGGTGTACATTGGCCTGTAGCTGACAGCCGACATGAGTTGTAAACAGGATGATTTCACCTAAATAATAAGAATGTAGAACCGATTTTACGGTCAATACTATGTCTGATATGAGGCATCTGCCTTTATAAGTAAAACATGAAAAAATACATAAACAAAAAAGGTCTATAATAGAGAAAAAGCAAAAGCAATATTTGTGTAGTAGTTAAAAGGTCGGGTATCATTCATTTCCTTTTGATGGTCTTTTAGTTAAAAGTGGGACTTTATTGTCTGTCGACTCTATGGCATATGAAATATTAGATTCAGTAGAATGTGTATTTAGCCAACGATTGGTTTTTTACTCCATGGTGTAACATAACGAATGCATTGAGGACTGCGACTCTCCTTGGAAATCAATTTTCTGAAACCATCCTCTTATATCACATAAAATTTGTGGACCCTAAGAAATGTCTACTTATATCATAAGGAAGTGTCCGAAAGAAATAGCTGCCAGGAATGTATTTATCACCAAATGACATGAAAATAGGCGTCAAAATGTAACAGGAAGAAAAGATTATATAAAGGGGAAATTAGCAGGAGGGGGTCCCAATGTGTTTGTGTGGGATGGAATTTCGCTCAAGTACAATGTACGAAAAGCAAGGAAAAAAGTACAAAGACTGATGTCACAGAACGCGTAGCGTGTACATTAACACAGTGAGGAATTTCAACAGATTGATAATTTTAAATATGTTCAAGTAAATACTCCTTTGATATATTTTTGTAAGCCTAAGTAGTAGTACTGATACCATTACGTTTCGATATCTGTGTTAAAAAGCAATCCAAAACCACCCTCCAAATTCTGGTACGTCTATCAACATGAACATCAGAACACACACAATAGCAAGACAAGCAATACATTATGCATCAAAAATCTAAAGAGAGCAAGATGTCATATTGACAATGTAGAAATAATAGTTGTCATGAAATACAAAGGGGGAGGGGCAGTTTTCAACACTGTTAGAGAAGCTGCACCAAGAATCTAAGTAAACGTACACTATCCATGTTTAAAAACCTTCAGTCATCAAGCAAACCAGATGAAAATCCAGAAGTTCAAGGTACCCATATAAAAAAACTTTATGATATTTTAATATATCATTTATCAAATTCAAAATGCAGTATGGAAGACAACCTCCCTGCTGACTTGGGGCAGGTACCAAAAAAGTTAGTAGCAATTTAGATCGATTTGATGTTAGCAACTTTTAACTTTAAGGAATTTATTGTCTTATTCACTCATTGTATAAAATCAGTTATAATAGATAGGTTTATATATTGAATACATCATTCATATCCATCTCAAATTCACTTGATACCTAAATAATAAAATTTCATTTTTACCCTAAAACTTCAAAACGATTCTTTTAATTTCATTTTTATATTATCCCTGTTCGCAAACAAGGTTTTGAACATGCACTCAAAGTAGGCAGTCAAAGTTGTCAAAATCAGTGTATGCACATAGTCACCATATGCTGGCCCGAGTGGCATACAGGGTTAATTTGCTATGTTACATTTAAAATTATGAGGTTTGTCATACAATTTTTACTTAAATTCAGTATTGTTGTTATACATTATTACGTCTAAGATGAACATTCAATGTCACTTTTTGTAGTTTCTTTTAATTTCAAATAGTTAGGGTATATTTGTAAAATATTTTCTCAATACCGTTTATTATTGATAGTTAATAGGTGATTAATATATCTAAAAGTCAAATTAAAACCTTTATCTTGAAGGTCTTTTTTGACACCTAAATAAGAAACTTAAATTCATAGTAAAATAAATGTAGAATGGCCAAAGCAGGTAAAAAATTGGTACACATTGGGATACCAATTGTCCGTCTAAAGATGGAATAACCGAAATTGAGATTAATGTTATCAATCAAAAAAATAACAATTAATAAACTGATGGGTGCCCGGAAGTGTCTCCATTTAATCTTACAGCGATTGCCAATGGATGTTTGAAGAAATTATTAACAAATGATCAATAATAATGATAATAATAGCGGTAATAGAAATAGTAATCGTACAATTTGAGCACTATGGCCGAACAATGCACGATACGGCTTTTTATAAGTTCGGCTGACCAGTAATTAAACTTTGAGTTGCGTTGAGATAGCATTACATCTTGACAGATGAAGGGGAAATGACGATCAAGTGTGGATCTGCTTGGTGTTGTTCGCATATTCTTTGTTCGTACGTTAATTCAGGATGTATTGTAGTCATTGATTTGCACTTTGAAATAGTATTCTCTTCTTGTAGTATACTTTTGAAGTATATGAACATACTAAAAACATGTCATCGGCAAAGTGATTAAGAAGAAGAGATTGAACTGATACCCTTACAGGGCTAGATGGCACAATATTAGAAACTCAACAGAAGATAACTCACTGCAAATAGAATGAAAAATCCAATTAAAGTCCTTTCTGCATTCTCATGCGAATTTGTTCAAATGACGTCTGTTTTTCGTGTCTGTGTACAACATTAAAGTAGAGTAATAAGATAATTCTGCAGTGGCGTTTACATTATTCTTGACGGAAGACAGGGGCCTGGAAACCCCTGTTTTCGTCAGATATCAAAGGTGTGTGCGATTGGTTCAATTTGAAGTCTTTGTTAACATGAAATGTCATAACTTGGCTGATATTGATAGCATAGATCCAGGAATTCCCACGTTGAATCTCCGTTCAGGTATCTAATATGGCTTTGTGAACATACCTGGGTTGTTATGAAACCAACTATAACTTTGTAAGAAGCAAAGCTATCTATCGTTCCCGTAATGCGTGTATATAATATTGAAGTTCATGTCTTTGTTTAGCCATAGATATGTTCCCGCGTGTAAGGTCTCGAATAATTGTAGCAAATAAGAGAAACTTAGTGATCTTTCAAATACAAAACGGGCTAATTGCAGAGCCTTATATTAGAATTGTAATAACTTTCAGCCAACTGATAAACGCACCATGATGCGCATCGTGATTTATCGGTTAAAATACCCATGTCATACTGCTATATGGCTACAGAGAGCAGAAATATAATATCTGGCTTACAGACAAAGGACCAGCGGTCTATTGGCTACACAATGACCATGCCATGCTGCAGTCTGATGAGAGGATTACCAGTTAAGTTAAAACAACGTCAATACAATCTGCCCCACTAAACTTTTCAACTTTTAACTATGTTTTACAAAGTCGATTTCAGGTCTACTGACATCACTGAAGTAAAGAGCAACTCCTTGCAGTAACAGCTAGCTGGTCGAGACGCTTGTTTTCATGGCAGGCAAGTAAAATTGAACCTTTTCACCTTTTTATGACGTCCCATGTAATGGACACTGCTGGCAGAGGTAATGGTATATCTTTGTCTACAAAATAGGTCAAACTCGAAGAAGTAGTGAACAGGTAAAGCTGTTCAAATTCTATAAAATGAGTATTTGATGTCATTTGTCTTGATGTGCTGAAATTCAAGACAAAGATTTGATAATCGAACGTAATTTTGGTTGTCTTGTAACAGCACATGAAGTAGAAAGAAGGTTTAGGTGGAGCAAAGTATATCAACTCATAAGCCAAGTCAATTCAACATGGTCTTTATGGACCGTGGGATAATTTTAAACACTTTGGGGCAATCCATTTGCTCTCTGGGCACTGTTGAGCTTTTCGTTTCACAATAATGCATGTTGATTACTAGCTAAGCTATGGATCTAGAACGCCAGCTGAACAGGCAGGCAATACCAGACCCAGCGCACTGACAACAGGATAATCAAGCAGCTTCCTTTTTAATATCATGAGTGTTTGCCATAAACGAAGCAGTTTACCAAGCAAAACATCCCCAACTGCTTATTCATCGTTGCGTTCTATTGCATTCATGTTTTGACAATTCACACTTGTGTGCATATTTTAGAATTCAAACATATTAATCCAGAATACAGGGTATCTAAAGCCCACAGAATGAGTTCGACCTGGCATGGTATAATAAGTTTTTGCTTTGTATTTTACTTGTGCCAATAACCCTCCAGATTATATAAATATTTTATTTATTATTTTACCAGGGTTACTGGCTCAGTGCCGCAGCTCTGATCTCCCGCCAGGCCCTGGATGATACAATGGGTTGTTGAAAACATGAGGCATGATGAACATATAAATTACATAATAATACATAAATTATTAAAACAAGATAAAATATAAAACTCTCAATAAAAATGAAAGATACGTCGAAACACAAGTGGCGGACAGAGTCCAAAATAGGCAGGATAATACAAACGAAATTAGAGCATACATATAGTTGTGGGAGGGTAGCACCACGATTTAAATAAATTTATATTTGGAGCACTCCTTAACCGGTAAGGAAGGGAGTTCCATTTAGTGGCGCCCCTGTAGGATATCCTGCTCTTGCCGACATTGAGCTTACACCGGGGAACAAAGAGGGCATTGGTTGATGTGGACCTAGTTACACGAGGATTTACCTCAGAGCTATCTATAAATTTGGAAGAAATATAGCCTGGGAGTAGGTTGTTTACTGCTTTGAACATAAAAACATCAGTATGAAAATCTCGTCTTTTTTGGAAGGTAAGGGTTTTAGTGGTATTATGCAGATCCGAAACATGTGTACGTCTATGAGATTTTGTAACAATCCGGAGGGCACGATTTTGTAAAATTTGGAGTTTCTGCTTTAGGCGGCAAGAGCAGGAGTCCCATACTATATCACAATAGTCAAAATATGGTAGTATTAATGACTTAAAAACATCAGACTAGTCTTGGCAGATAGGAACTTCCTTGTCCTTCCCAGAGCAGATAACCGGCAATTTACCTTTTTACAAATATAATCAATGTGCGCTGAGAAGGACAAGGAAGAGTCAAGCAATACACCCAAATATTTAAAAGTTGACACTCGCTCGATGATATCACCGTCGCAATGTATGTTGAGTGGGGGTACATTTTTGAGCCGCTGAGGAGTGCCGAAAGTCATGACTTTGGTTTTCTTTGTATTTAAAGTTAGCTATTTTGCCTTGAACCAGTAGGATACGTTTTGCATCTCTGCATTAAGTGTATCTTCAATATGAGATGCATCTCTGTCAGCAAAATAAAGTGCTGTATCGTCAGCATAAAGAAAAATATCACAATGCATAACTGTATCCGGCAGGTCATTGATATATAATATAAACAGCAGCGGACCTATTACAGAACATTGAGGAACACCACAGGTGATAGTATTGGGTTCCGATAAAGCATCATCAATAAGGGTCCGCTGCTGTCTATCTGTTAAATATGAAGAGAACCACTTTAGTTCAAGACCTCTGACACCGTAGCTCTCCATCTTCTCAATAAGAATTTGGTGGTCCACAGTGTCGAAGGCCTTCTTCAGGTCCAAGAATAAGATTCCACAGCACTTACCACCATGAATGTCCCGCTGCATAGTATCTATAAGATGCAACAGGGCAGTGCTGGTGGAATGCTGTTTACGAAAGCCCGATTGGTGGGAAGATAGTAAGTTATGCTCGGTCAGATAAAGAATAAAGTTGGTCATGAACAGTTCTCTCTAGAATCTTCAACGTGACCGGCAAAACAGAAATAGGTCTATAATTGTTGACATCAGATTTTGTGCCATCTTTATAAATTGGCGTAATACGTGCTGTCTTCCAATCTTCCGGTACATTTCCCACATAGAGAGAGAGGTTAAAGATATGTGTGAGAGGAACAGAGAATGTAGCAGCACCCGTCTTTAGGCGATGCGTACTAAGAGTATCAAGACCAGTGGCCTTGCCATTTGAAAGTTTAGAAAACTGAGAAGAAACAAATTGAGGGGAGACCGGGGAGAATTGGAAGACAGCAGTAGTTTTCTTAGGTATCGTTTGGCGACCAGCAAAAGGGATTCTTTTAGCTAAGGAGTCACCTATGTTGGCAAAAAAGTTGTTAAATATAGTTGCCATGTCTTTTGGGTCTGAGACCTCGTGATCGCCATCAATGCGTTTTGAGGGTCCTTTGGAGGCAGTGGTGGGAAAGATTTTCTTAATGGCCTTCCACATGTCTTTCGGATTCTTGTGATTTAACTCTATGGAATCATTCACAAAGTCTTTTTTTAACTGAGAAGCAAGGTTGTTGGTTTTATTTCTAAATTTCTTAAATTTGGCCCAGTCTGATGGCGATCCTGAGGTCTCAGCTTTTACTTTTAGGTAGTCGCGGTCGTTACTGAATGATCTGAGTTCATCGGTAACCCAGGGTGGCTCATTATCTCGAATTTTGATGTTAACAAATGATGCATGAGAGTCACAAATAGGTACAAAAATATGTTTGAAGCTATCCCAAGCAGAGGAGGGATCCGATGCATTCATGACGCTACTCCAGTTGGCCTTTTCTAAATCTGAAACAAAGTTAAGAGGATTGAAGTTCTTGTAAGACTGTGCTCTAGTAATTTTGATATTACCTTTAGGCCTATTACCTTTTCTCGACATAAAATTTAAACTATGATCGCTGAGGCCACACTGGATTACCCCTGAACTCAGAGCCATCTCAGGTCGATTTGTATATATATGATCAATGAATGAGGATGAGTGTTGCGTCACCCTGGTGGGTTCATTAATAAGTTGATTAAGTTGCCTGGACCGCTCCAAAGAAATGACACTATTACGTGTACGATTATTGGCTGAACCATAATCAATATTCATGTCTCCAAGGATCAACAGTTCACATCCATCAGTACATACAAAGTCAATTTCGGTTTGGAGTGCTTGGATACTATCGGGGATGGAGCAACTAGGGGGCCGGTAGGCACCACAAATATACAGAGGACGTGTCTTAGGTATTTTAAAGTTGATCCAAAGGGTCTCGATACCAGAGCCTGAAACAAATTCAGGATACCTGAATAAAAGTTCGGGTTGCCCAAACTCGTGCTAATAAAAATAGGACTGTATTCAGACTTATTTTTATGGGGGCAAAATAGAAAATTGGTACAATTGATATTTGCACATTTTTACCCAAATTGATTATTCAAGGCTCAGAAGATATATTCAAGATTAGCAGATGGTTTAGGTAAAAATATAATGAGGTATGAGATGTTATGTCATAGCCAAGGTGCTGACATGAAACCTTGGTATAATACTTTTTCTTTATCGTGAAACTTCTTTGACAATTTGCAGCTTTCTAGTATTCTTAGTCTCCACGTTTTGTGGAAATTAATACTGGATAAAAACATGCGTTCAGTAAATAATATGGTGAGGTTGACAATTGAAGAGAGCTGTCATACAGCTAATGCTACAGAAAGACCTTGGATCAGGATGGGATACTCATTTGAATTTGGCCCTGTAATGTTGGACTTTTTGCACGAGATGGTTTTTGTGTGACATGTACAACAACTTTAGGCGTGTTGCCATAGATAAATATTGATTTTCACAGATAATAGAAGATCAGTTACATGTATCTGCAAAGTACAGTTTTGGAATAAACTGGTGAGTTGCAGTTTGATGGTATGTTAAGAAAACAAATCATACCACGTGCGAAGGGGGATGATGGTCCAGATGTGAGCCTCGTTTCAAATTTATGTGCTCAGGAGGTGATGACGTAGTGGTTTTAGGTCCGACCCCCCCCCCGTCTTACTAGCACATATAATTGACTGATGGATACCCATAACTGTATTGCCGATAAATCCCCATGTGGCCCATTGCACGTTCAGATGTTCTAAGTCCACGCAGCTTATAACCTGAACACCCACCACATATTAGCATGAATGCTTGACTGACTCAACATTATGATCACCTGTTTTTTCACCAGCATGTACTTTGCATCAGATGATAAATTTCAAGGAGGATGTTCTCTGCTAGCCATCACAGGTTAATACTGCCGACGCCGGGAAGCAAATAGTTTCGGAAAATTTAGGAGCAATAATGATAGAAAAGGAACAAAAGCCTCAACACCACCTGAAGTCAAAGCTCTATCAGTGCATGATAAGCAAATGTGTTGGTCGCTGTCGTTGTGTGTCCAAAAGCCAATGTTCAATGTCTGATTGATTGATTGCTTGCTGTTCTATAGATAACCCACTGAAATATGCGTTGGCTTGAACTGCCCTAGCTGACAGCAACACACCCGAATATTCACTAAGTCGTGAAATGCCAGATCATAATGTTTCGTAACAAAACTAACATCACTATTGTGAGCAATGTAGATTGCATTTTGGCACAAACGATGCACCAAAAATGAACCAGAGGATAAGAAATTAAAATAGCCGAATATTTCTGATAGATGCCACCAGTGGCACCAAAAACACGACTTTCATAGAAATAATACAGGTATGTATTTTCTATGGTTCCTCTTCGAATTCTGTGTCACGGCAACTTTGTAACTTGGAAATTTCCTTTGTATATCCTTTGTTAAAATTGGATGATTCAATGCGAAGTAGTTTGACACACTAAACAAGGAATACAGACAGTAAACTTCCACGATTGGTCATGACACAGTTTGTGCATGGTAGCGTATTGTGCATGGTAGCGTATTGTGAAAACTATTGAAACCATTGAGCAGAAGGTGAACTTTACAAAGGGAATGATATGAGAATGGGGATTTGGTCGAGTGGACATGTACGTTTCCCATTTCAGCTAAACGACTGGTGCCGTAGGCTACAGGTTCGAGTCCCGCTCGTTCCGAACATAAAATATAACCACAGCAATAAATATTTTAATTGGGCATTCAATGTCCCAGTGCTGTGAAATACGTTAGCAATACCTTGAATGCTATATGGTTTAGATATAGTCATTATAAGTGTGGGGTATATCCAGCGTATGAAGAAAACACAAAATGAAATGGAGAAAAATGGATTGAGGGAGCACCGCCATGCACAGCAAGGGAACCAATCTTAGGAGAGAAAGAATGGAATAGAAATTCTGACAGAATTGCAAGAGCCAAGCTGAACTTCTGGATATACTGACAATAAGCAAGGACAGGTGGGGCAGAAAAATATAGAAGGAAGCTGTTTAAGAGAATACAACATGGGTCAAATCCGTACATAAGTTAGCAGAAAGGTATCTGTTGAAAGGTTATAATGGGGTTGAAGATTGGGAAACAGGATGGAAGAAAGAAAAGGAGTGAGAGAAAAAGTACGCAGAATGCATACCAACATTTTAGAGAAACCAAAGAAAAGTACACGCTGGTATGGAGGGAAGGGATCCAAACTTTTGTCCAAAGCACGGAAAGAGTTACGAATTGAGAAAAAAAAGACAGAAATGGACTACAGGTAGCAATGGTTAATGGAGGTTTTGTCCCTCGGAGGCAGACAAGACAGTAGACCATTTGCTGGTATGGTGTGATGTACATAGCGAGAGATGAGGGAAAATATGTATGGGGAATGGGGAATAGGGAATTGCAGAAAAAGGATCATCACTGCAAAGTCTTAGGTAACTGCGGCACTTCGGAGAATAAGAGTGTATGACATTTATTTTATGTTTGACAGGGGCTTTTCTAGGAAGAAAGAACGGGGTCAGAATTATACAGTACATTCCAGTTTAGTGCTGGAAGAAAAAAAGGAATACTGGAATTACAAGAGAAAATAATTAATTATAATAACAGGTTTTTGGGAAAGAGTGGGGAAGGTGGTAACCTTGTCATGTCTCCCACGACTGTGTGTACATGAAATGCCTGCGCCTTAGAGGCGGGAATAGAGTGAGAAGGAAATTTTTTCCTTTCCTTTTGGCCACATGTATCATAAATACTGCGGGACAGTGGCGAATAAGCGGAGTGCCAGGGGATAATTAGTTATAACAAAACAAACTTATCGGAAAGCAGGTTTAATGTTTAATGTTTTTATCCTAAACAAGTTGGAAAATGTGGTAACTTATAATTCAAAATTACAGTTCTTCTAGGACGTATTAAAAGTCTGAAGATAAAAGTCGTCCATGGTAGGGAACAATATTATTAGTCTTGCTAGAGCGAAAAGTATTGCAGTGCTATTAATTGTTACCAATATATCACTCAGAAGGCGGCGATACTCTGTCAGATCGCTCGGACTTCACCTCATCTGACATACATATGAACGCCTCCTTCGTAATATAATGGCAACAATGAATGTCATGCCATTCTTAATTCCTTGAACTTAGAATATGTTATTTTTGGAATTTTATGATAAGCAAAGCAATACTACTTGGTACAACCGTTTACTACAAGCCAAGTATTATGTTCACAAAAAACTTTGAAAATCTTAAATGTATCTTGTGCATCTTATGCAGAAAGCTGTGATAGTACAATATAGCTTAAACTATCAGGATGAATAGCATGTATAAGAAAAAAATGTGTTCAAATGTTTTGAAAGGCTTGACATTGTAATGTTCTATGACCAAAGAGATGTATGGTTGATTTGTTTGTATTGTATATGTGCATGTATTTTTTTTAGATAACTGCTGTGCGTTTTATAGCGCATGCATGTTCATAAGATGTAAAATAAACAAACAGACATACCAAACAAATAAAACCGAAACAAGCAACCAATTAAACTTTAGGTCATTTATATTTTCCAGCCAGGCCAATAAGGAATTGGATCTTACAAGTAGTTTAACTCCCTGTTATCGCTTTACGAGATGCTTTAGGTTCTGTCCCCCGCCACCAAAAGTTGTATAGGCGGACATAAGATTAGTAGGGCTAGGGGCTGTGTCATTCCATCCATCGTACCTGTCATGCCCAGTGCGTCCTTCGTGTCCATTGTATCCGTCACGGCCGATAACGTTCCATGTTATTGCTCAATTTCCCTCAAAGGTGGTCAGAGTATGCATCTAGGTCAACCCTTCGTTGAGATTGTTTATTGATGACCTTGACCTCAAGGGCACCCATGCATACATGCCTATTGATTACTATGTAAGTGAATGGGGATTGTTGTGGTAATTCACAATTTCGTCTTCTTCTCCATAACCATCAAACCAGATTGAATTCAAACTTGTTGGGGATGTACCTTGGCTGTATCTCTAGCAATTTTGTTCAAATGGCCACTGTACAACGACTTTTTCATATTTTTAAATTGTTTTTCGGTGATTTTTTTTGGGACAAAATCTTTAAATTCTTCTTCTCCGAAACCACTTGGCGAATTGCTTCAAAATAGCAAAGGGGTATTTCTGGGTACCACTAGACCACAATTTGTTCAACAAGTGGCGTTGCAGTTCTGTTCTTTTTTACGTTTTATGCATTTATGTTTTCGCTATGTTTGACTTCTCCCCTCCCCCCCAAAAAAAACCGTCACTGAGATTTTTTTTTTTTTTTGATATTTTTTATTTCCATATGTGAGGTAGATACAAAATACAGAGTTTCAATTTCATAATGTACATCAGGAGTTGTCGAGTTTTTCATCACATACTACAGATACAAGTACTTTGGGCATTTATGATAAGAATTTTTTTTAGCATATGTATACCATAATGATTGTTCGAGGATGTATGTTCATAGATGACTAGATGTCTAGTCTATAGTGAGTCCAGACCATTTCTTTTCATGTTTACTGACCTTCCTTCTGTTGCTGGCAATACAATACTCAATGAATTTTACTTTCTTGACCAGAGCTCTAAAACCAATAACATTGGGCATTCTATTCCCATGTTTGCAACCATATATAAATTTTTTGCCTAGAATAAAAATCAAATTGTAGATTGGTTTTAAACTTTTATCACCTATTAGGACCTGTTTAATACTGAATTCATTAATTCTAATACCATTTACTGTCAAACATGTGAAAACCTGCTCCCAAAACTGGGAAACATGTTCACATTCCCAGAACAGATGTTTAGTACTTTCAATTTCTGTCTTACAGAAACTACACAAGTTTGTTTCTGTAATTTTCCAGTTGAATAGTTTCTCATTTGAAAATACAATTCTGTGTAGAAATTTAAACTGAAAACTCCTTATTTCTGAAGATATGGTAGCAGAATACATGATTTTAAAATATGTGTACCACTCTGTTTCATTAATGTCACAATTCAGATCACTATTCCATTTTTGTATCAGAGGTAGCTGGCTTCCAATACTGTTCTCTAAAAAATAAGGGTACACAAAATGCGGTACTTTACCAATCTCTAATAATTTTTTAATCTTTTTTTCTATATCCCACACCTCATTTTCTTCTACATATGTTCTGTTATCTAAGGTGTCTTTCCACCTTGGTGGAATAGCAGAAATTAAACCTCTGTACACTAAGAAATTTACTGGTACTTGATATTTATGAACAAATGTGGTATATGATAAAAAAGATCCATTATCAGATAACAGGTCATGCACATATTTAAAACCTTTATCATACAACTTTCTATAAAACACTATTTCTCCTGCAATTCTTATATTAGAGTTAAACCATAAGGTTTCATTTTCTATTTCATATTTTGTTTCTGGATTCTTGTAGTTGTATTTACTCCAGCTGCAAATTACTTCTAACCAGAATTTACTTTTTACTTTGTGAAATATTTTAGTTACATCATTTTCATGAAAATTACATTCCCATATGTAATCATCCTGTATAGGAAACTGTCGAAGAACTAAGTATTTCCAAGATGATGTTGAATCAGAAGCGAGTCTTTTGATCCAAGCACATTTCATAGATAAAAACTGGGATTCAGCATGCGGAATTCCTAAACCTCCTTTGTCAGTAGGAGCCATTAAATAGTTTCGTTTAATCTTATCAGGTTTTTTTTTCCAAAGGTATTTAAACATTAGTGTTTCAATTTTTTTCATAAGTGGTTTTGTAGGGTTTGGAATAACTGATACTAAATATAATAGCTGGGACAATGCTAAGGATTTTATAATTAAAGTTTTACCTATTACTGATAGACTTCTTTTGTCCCATGAGTTGAATATTTTTTCCATTTTCTGAAGTTTCGGGAGGTAGTTTAAATTTTCTAATTTGTCTCTCTCAGGTGTAATTTCAACACCCAGAAGAAGTGCAGATTTGTCTGTAGAATTATGCTGAAACTTGTTCACTAGGTGGCATTGCTATGAATCCCTCATTTTTAATGATTTTTTTTTTTCAATTCTGGTACTTATCAGTCATTGGATACATTCCAATTGATTACTATGTCAGTGAATGGAGATTTTTGTGACAATTAGCGTTTTCAACCTTTTCTCCAAAAGCATCAGCCAGATTCACTTCACTTGGTGGGGATGTACATTTGATTGGTCTACACTAAGTTGGTTCCAGTGGTCATGGTCAGTAATTTTGATTGTTATGAATTTTGTATTGATTTTTTTGGACAAAATCTTTAGAAAGTTCTTTACTCCGAAATCACTGCAAATTGCTTCGAAATAGCATAGGGACACTTCTGGGTGCGCGTAGACCGTAATTTCTTAGGCGGATGTCGCTATGATTCTTTTCTATTTTTTCAGATGTATTTTTGTGTTTTAGCTAATGTTGGTTTCTTTTCCAAAACCATCACTGAGATTATGCTGAAAACTTAGTGTAAATGTGTCTTGTAGAAGGAGCACACAAATTTATTCACCAGCGTTGCTGTGGATGTGGCTGGAGACATCGATCTTACGGATCGTTTAGTTTCCCTTTATTATGTGCACTTCCCAAGAAAATGTGGTAGCTTTGAGTTGAACTATACCAACAATCTCTGAAACCCCCACCCCCACCCCACCCCCAGCCCGCAATAAAAAGGGGGAAATTCTACTTGACTACTAGAGAAATATCGCATTGAATGGATTCATAAAAGTTAAGTTTCAATTGCAAATGTGTCAAAATAATCACACTGGTATTATCGTGATCAATTCTTGTACCACTATTAATATTAATCGAAGGTTTGATGGTTCGTTAAATAGCAAATTGTTGTGAAATACCTTTCTTCATTGTTTTTTTTGGTCATAATAAAGAAGCAAAATTACTCTTCAGTTCAGAATAATACCAATTTTTGGAAGACGATGTATACTAAAATAAAAATGTACAAAAAATTGTAATTTAAACGTCCCATATTGATAGTGCAATAAGTGATATGATGTGTAGGGTCCAAACGAGGCGTGTCAAACGCACATAGATCTAGATTATCTGTAAAGAGTGGCGATGCCATATCTTCATAGCCAGGCATCAAACTGGTTGTTCACCTTGTCTGCCACTTTTTTAAAATGAAACAAGGTATGGAACATTATTTTAGTTATGATTTAATAAACAACTTCACCATGGTTTGTAATCAGGAGAGTTCTTCCTGACATATTACTGATCAAAGTAAAGACACATGAAAGGTTATAGACTTTACAGTTTGGCGTCATATGTGATTGAATAAAAAATGGCATACGTGTCAAAAATAAGATAATAACTGGCAACATGGGTGGAAAAATGGACAATTATGTCTGACCTTGGTATTGGGTTGACTGACCTTATTGGCTCTCTTGACTAGGCTTTAGGACGAGTCGAAGTGAACAGATCTTAGAACATAAATACTGGTCTTGCTTGTTGATTCCTGGTTTGATCCAAGTGCCTCTGTGGAGAGGGTCTTTGGTTTGATCATAAGGGCTGCAACAAAAAAATGTCTTCCTGTGATGGTGTGCCGTGATGATTATTAGGTCCAGAAGGTAGAGGTGTGTATTAAACTCCATGACCGGAAGGTTGTGTTATTATTATGTCTCTCATACTGGGACATTCAAAAACAATAAATGTGCGGGGTATTGGGGCAATTTGGAACTGATTTCCCCAGAAGTTTGAGCCTCTAGAGAAGTCCGGAACATCAGGTAGAAGTACAGTCTGAAACAATATTGGCATTCGGATTTGTGTGACTGAGAAGCTGCTGACATGCCGCCATCTGAAGAATGTGCAATTTTTAAAAGAAGCAACCATGGGTTTGGGTCCAAAAAGTGCTGTCGAGTGAAGTGAGAAAATATGTACTTCTTGTGTGTGTGTGTGTGTGCGTGTGTGTATGTGTGTGTGTGTGTGTGTGAAAGAGAGAGAGAGAGAGAGTGAGATATATATATATATATAGAGAGAGAGAGAGAGAGAGTACATGTTCACAGCGCCCTCTCCAGATATAAAGAGATTAAGGTGCATTGAGCATTATTGTCAAACATTTCATTTAAAAACATTGGGTGGAGTAAAACTAGGAATGCAACTCAGAGACTGGAAAACGAAGGTTAGGCTATTATTATCATGTAATAGAAAACTCAGACAAAATGGGTTCCAACACTCTTCGCTGTACCTGTGGCATCTCTTGTCGTAAAATACAAAACTTTCTGGCAGAGCTCCTTTCTTCTGCAGCCTAGACAGGGTAATCTGCGTTGGTAGCTTTGCCAGTTGTTCCCTGCATTTTGTCAGTTCATATTTCCTTTTACACAGAGAAAAGGATTAATACAGAGCGCATTTTCGAATTGTTTTGATTTTGGTAAACTGTAAGGGCAACAGAAAAACCTATAAAAATTCGGAATCTCGAAAAAAAAAGAAGTTTATCTTGTAGAACGCTGTAGGAATTATCCCAACAACACCTTTTATTCCCGTGACACATATTTCTGTGTTATTTCCTACATATAAATTTGTCCACTCACCTTATTTGTCTCATTTTTTGCTGCAAAATATATTTACAACTTGGCACAGTACATTAAATATTTACCTAGTTTTGTTACAAACTCTGGTTTTTCTATAAATATAATGACACTTATGATGGAAATGTTATTCCTGAAATAACTCTAAAGTAACATCATTTTGTTACATGAGGAATATAAAACATAACATGTAAGGAATGAAGAGAGAAAGATGAATATTAAGGCAGTTTTAGAAATATTGACGCAGCTCCTTCCTTGAGTGGGCCTACTAAAGTTAATTAGTTGAGACCAAGAAATAATGACGCCACTCTGTTCCTCTGTGATATCATAAGATAACTACATACAAAGCAAAGGGATTCTTGTACTTCTTATCCTAGAGTATTTTAGACACGAAATTAAACAGTACTAACGATTCGGGTTAGGTCCGTTTGACCTGCTTTTTGGACATTAAACCAGATGTACTTTTTAATTATTCAAACCATGGTGCATGACACCAGGGGAGCAAGAATCACAATAAAGTCGTAGTTATCGAGATTGCTAAAACAATATTGATACTGTGTGAGCAATAATCTAGAACGTAATTATGAACTTATTGTATAATGAACTTCACACCTTTAAAGATCAACAGGGTTGCATCTGGAAATACAACACACATGCATATATATATATATATATATATATATATATATATATATATGTATATATATATATATATATATATATATATATATATATATATATATATATATATATATATATATATATATATATATATATATATATATATGAGTATATTAGAACCTGACCGATCCTTGCTTTTTTTTTTACCGATACCGCCGGTATCGGCAGAGTTTACCGAGTCCGACACCGAGAAACGTTCGCATTCGGTCTTGACACACACAGAAAAAAATGCATGCGGGGCAGGTCAACATGGCTTGAACGTGTTACAAACACAGTGCACATGTAATTGATACTTCCATTTATATTCAACTTTATACATGCGTGAGCATATGTACATGTTAGCAGGACATATAGGTGTTAGTATGTGTTGCTTTATTGTGCCCATGTCACCACCTTTGAGAGCAGGAGGTCACGCGATGTCCTGCCACACCTTACTATTGCCGTGAAAATAAAAACCCGGTGTAAGGACGTTGAATATCGAATGCGAACGCCAGCAGCTTATCCAAACCAATCCCGAACCGATCCTGAATCCTGTAAATCGGTAGTCTTGGATTCTGTGTTTCGGATTCGGTCAGACTCATATATATATATATATATATGTATGTATAAATTCATATTTCGAATAATATATAGGGAACAAGTGGCCAACGAGCAGAACCAAGGAAGAAATTATGCTTAATTCAAGTCTCAGGGTCTCTGTTTTTTTCTGAGCATTTTGCGTAAATCTTTGTTGTTACAATTCATGATAGAATGCAGCGTGTTGTCCAAAGTGTCAATTATATATTGCTTGGTCTGCAGCTTCTTAAAAGAATGTTTGTGAGTAGAAAAAAAAAATATTGATCATTGTAACTAAAGGTGCTCAGGTCAAAGTATTATAATGTGTGTGTGTGTGTGTGTGTGTGTGTGTGTGTGTGTGTGTGAGTGTGTGTGTGTGTGTGTGTGTGTGTGTGTGTGTGTGTGTGTGTGTTCTTCATCATATTGAGGGATCTGTGTGGCACCTTCACCCGAGCAATTCGGGTTATCTGAATAACCAGTCCTAAGGACATCATGTTATTTTTATGTGACATTAGTTAATGTTTTCATGACATCAACAGCCAAGGTAGACATTTGTCTTTTCCCCCGGAGCCACTTGCAAGGGTTGGTATTTTTTACGACGTGTGATTGACCATTTTATGTGATGTATGAATAAAGGCTTTATAAGGTGTTTTATTTTCAGTTTTGTTTACTGTGTGTTGAGCACCCCATGTTGCCCTTACATGTGGTAAGACTATTAATCATGATGCCAGCGAAGGCGACTAGAGATGTTATGTTATCTTCATGTATGTCATTGTGCATTCAGAATCCATCTGTGGCCCCACAGGATTCGCTGAAAATTAATTAGTGATATTTCCTTTCAAGCCTGAGTCCTTATTCTTGTGTACAAGGCCACCCTAAATGTATTACAAGGCTCAACGACATCTGAAAGATTTACTGAATATGTGTAATAAAATAGTACACCTGACATGACTATAAGATCACTAGATTTGGGGAGATATTATTCATATATTATTGACCATTATTCAATGGACTCAAGGGGCTGCCTCGGTGTGCTGATCCACTGAAACCTCCTTCCAAACGCAAGGAAAGTTAATGGAGGAACACAGTGCCTAATTAGTGTACTACTGGCTATATAAAGGGGAACACGTGTTTTGTCATTTCCATGAAGAAAATAAGGGGATTTAAGACAGCTAAGATATGAAAAAAGGGGAAGATTACCTGTATTTTTCAGGGGGAGGGTCTCTCGTGTAGCTCTTATTGTGAAATGGAGGCACTGAACAGCCGACGAATGCGGTTTTGCACTTTTCACCATGAGCAGCCTTGACTGAATAAGTTGATCAAGACCAGTTTATCTGTGTTGTCCATGATAACCATACCCTCAAAAGTCGCCAATTGAAATCGCTTTCAGGTCATTTCACAAAGTTTACACCCACATATGTGTACTTATATATATATATATATATATATATATATATATATATATATATATATATATATATATATTAATTAAAGCCTGACCCAATCCGAACCGCTGAATCCGATATTACCGATTCACAGGATTCAAGATCGGTTCGGGATAGGTTTGTATAAATTTCTGACGTTCGGATTCGCTATGCAACGTCCTGACACTGTGATTTTTATTCACAGCAGCGACAAGGGGTGGCAGGTCTTCAAGTGACCTCTTGCTCTGACAGGTGGTAACACGGGCAAAATAAAGCAACATATACTAAAACCTATGTGTCCCTTCTATTTCCTACGCACGCGTGTTTCTGTGTGTGTCATAAGAAGTTTTATATTACACAAATAAAGCTCCGGTTGCGTCTTTGTTTTTTTTTTTTTTCTTTTTTTTTTTTCATCTTATATTTTTTGTTTTTGAATTTTTGTTTTCCTTATGAACGGAATCCGAATGTTTCTCCGTATCGGACTCGGTAAAAAATTTGCCGAACAAGGATCAGTCAGGCTTTAATATATATATATATATATATATATATATATATATATATATATATATATATATATATATATATATATAGTAGTTTCTTTCTAGCTAAATAATATTTACCAGTTTAGTTTAAACATATTTCCGGGATGAGAGCAGATCCCCAAATTAATCTTCTTTCCTTTGCCAGATGCTCGTTAAGGTCATCATGTTCCGACACACAGTTTCGATCAATACATATTTGCCAACACCTGCAAACATAACACTCTACGCTAAAACATCATGATGAGGTATTATGTTGGTATAATGCGGGCACAACGGAACTAGTTGGTAAGCTATTTTGCGTAAACATTGGCCACTAAACAACATAATATGGAGCCGACTGTATTTTCCAGCACGGAGCTACAGCTTGTCTGTATCTGGTACTTTGGTGGGTTCTTTAAGGCATGTCTCAAAATGGGTCATATGACTTTGGAAGGTCCCACAAAAAAGCTGTACAACTAGTTCAGGATACCAGACAAACGTGTGCATATGTGACAGTTATATTGCTGGCACATGTTTTTTTTTTTTATAATTTAATGCATTTACCGTACAGATCAGTAAAGCTTGCAATTTTAAAGATTTTATAATAACACAATATTTAATAAGTAGCAATGCATAGGGGGGAGATTAAACGTATGAACCGGCTCCTCCAAAGAATGAAGATATTGGCTCGTGGACATAGTCATTAAACATGAGTTGGCCATGGAACAGTAACATACCCTAATTTTATAAATGTTATGGAACTGGTTTGTGTGTGAACATTCCTGGATAAAGGGAATCTGGTATCGGTTTTAAGTTGCGGACTTCTAGGTCATTCGTGTTTTTAATGTCCGGGATTTCGCAAAAACAGGCTTTAATGAATAAAAATCCGTACAAAGAGCAGCGTGTGCCACAGGTGTTATCTGCAACCGACAACCAATGCTGACTTTTGCTTTACACACGCCTCCACATAACACAATTTGGGATGTGTGCGTACATATATATATATATATATATATGTATATATACATATATAGGTTTGTATTTGTGTCTTTTTTACCCAGAACCACTTCCTAGTATATATATATATATATATATATATATATATATATATATATATATATATATATATATATATATATATATATATATATATGTATATATACATATATAGGTTTGTATTTGTGTCTTTTTTACCCAGAACCACTTCCTAGTAGTCATTACCCTATTCCGCAGTCCGAACACTTTACTCTCCATACGCTTAGCTGTCCATGTCTACCCTATATGCATATGGGATTACTATTGTTCATATTGCATACGTTCCTCTGTAAAATTTTAACATAGGCTGTATCAGCCCAAATAAATTAAAGGGTCTTCAGCGGGTAACTACTCAACATGTTTCGGAGCCTTTTACCCGTACATGTCTCACTGAGTTGCGGCTCCTTGTCTAAACTAAATATTCAGCAAAGACAACCCACATAATAAAAAATAGGTATGGCCGTGGCAAATGATGAATAAGCTAAACACGTGAAGTTTTGCTTATGAATGCGGAGCTTCATTATGAAAGAAGAATACCTGTCAAACAAACCGTAATTACGAAATTTGTATTGTATAGGTTCAGATAAGAACAATTTGACTTACCCCTGAACCAATATGTACCCTTTCTGGCTAGACACCTTATCATAGTGAAACCACCCACCAGTGTATAACTGAAATGGAAACAAGCTGGGCATTATATTCAGTCCCGGTGATAGTAAAACAAACAGTTGCAGCTAGACCACCTGTATAAACCAAGGGAAATCCTAATCAACGGCTGCAGCAATGACATCCTGCACTAGACATGTAAAACAAACTCTATGATGACACCTACCCCTCAAACAATTCAGCTCTATTTAACTGCCAACCCTGAGTCAATGTATCAACGTAATGTGTCAGATTTGTGACATTTGAGAAAATACTGTCAGTTTTGAGCAAATTTTTTAAAGATTGAGTAAATGTGCATTTTAGGTATGTCAGAAAGCAATGAAAGTCATTAGCATTTATGCCAAAAACATGTTATGAAAACTATTTTTCTCAACAGGATTTTAAGTACAATTAGGCAAGCTTGTAACTGTCGTCAGTACCTGCTTGCTACCTATAGCCCCTCGGGATTTGCCCTAACAGAAATCAAGCTAGCCTAAAATGTCTGAAAAGTGAACATTAAAACAGAATGGTGTCAAAAGATAAAGTTAAGTAGCAAAACAGACAAGTCTAAAAACTGTAAATGATTGTACCCAAACTTTCTAATATTCTTTTAATATTAACAGCAAAATTATAGGGCAAGTCAGAAAAGAATGTAAGTCATTTGTATTTATGTGAAGAGAATGCAATGAAAATATAATGTTTCTTAACCAGATATCAAGTACAATTAGGCAAGCTTGTTAATGTCGTCAGAAGCTGTTTGCTACCTATAGCCCCTGGGGGTTTGAACTAACAGAAAACAAGCCAGCCTAAAATGTCGGAAAGGTGAACATTAAAACAGATTGATGCCAAAAGATAAAATTAAGTAGCAAAACACGCAAGTGTAAAATCTCTAAAAGTATTGAAGCCAAACTTTATAACCATTTCGGGATATTTACAGCAAAATTTGTAGAAATATTTGATCAAAAGTACATCTTTGAATCCTCTTGACTCAAGTTTATTATGAATTAATGGTTCTGGATGCAAAGTCCTGAAATTTAGAACAAATACGACCAAATCTCAAAATCTGTGAGCAAAAGTATTATATGCAATAGTTTCCCAAATATCACTGTCCGGGAAAGGATAATTAACTACTTTAAAGTTAAACTCAGCTATTTTGTGACAGACTTTAATACAAAACCTGTCATTAGTGACCGGGATAACCAAATCCAAAAACACATCTCTGAAACCATCTGAATTGTTACCCTCCAAAGGGATATCTTGTGGGTGAATAGGTGTTACCTGCAACCGACAACCAATGTTGACTTTTGCTTTACACACACGCCTCCACTTCACACCTTTTGAAAAATATATATACACCGGATTTAGCTTTTCAAACGCCTTAACGTCACACTATTTGGGATGTACATATATATATATATATATATATATATATAGAGAGAGAGAGAGAGAGAGAGAGAGAGAGATACATATGCCACACAAACTAGTCTGCACTAAGTTATAAAATGTTGTTCACGTCGTCAATGCGACTCCTCACTTTGCAACCACTTTATGCCCTTTCACGTCACTGACAAAGAAGGAGCAACCATGAACATCAGGATAGTTATCCACAACTCTAACTTTTGTATAGTCGTATAGCACAGTAAATATGGGGACCAGGTGAACAACTTTAAACATACAGGACCGAGTGCAAATCACAGGAAATACAAAGGACTGAGCGTGCAGTGGCAAACGCAGGGAAATAAGAATTTTACAGTCTGATACAGAGAACTTGAATGTAAACGTCAGTGAATAAAGAGGACTCGGCCCAAGGGCTTTGACCAAAAATGGAACTACCCATGGCCAATTTGATCTGTACTTGTTTAGATGACATAGTTTTGAATGTTTGTATTGCCATTGTTTTAAATAGCATACATATATCAAAAAGTAATTTCAATTGTCTTTTTGGGGTTATGAAATTTTAGTTTCTAACAGCTCCTGGCAAAAATATCCATTAACTAGTGTCTACTCTTTTCTCTGGATCTTTCATCTTGAAAGAGACTCTTCAAATTCGGCACGATGAGAAACTATTTATACAGCAGCAGGACATATATTTGAGTCCCTAAGTGTACTGAGTTAGCAATGAAGAAACACATGAACATTCCATGTACAAGAGATTTTTTAAATTGTAATGCAGATAATTAATATGCTATGTGAATAATTGTTTTGGAAATAATTTATGGCATAATATATATATATATATATATATATATATATATAGGTATACATGGCTTCTCTGAAAATGCACTACGAAGGAAAATGAGGATTAAAAGAAGTTTGACAGGAAAAGGGGAGGAGACGTCTACACCAAAGAAGAAGATAAAGAAGAGGACGATGATGATGATGATGATGATGATGATGATGATGATGATGATGATGATGATGATGATGATGATGATGATGATGATGATGATGATTGCGAGGAATAGTAACACAGAAAATGAGAAAGGAAACTAGAGAATGAGTGGAAAATAGAGTAAAGGATGGAAGGAGATGAAGAAGAGGAGTGGAAGACTTCGAAGAGGAGGTAAGTGGTATAAGAATATAAGCAGAAGACAGTTTAAAAAGATGATGATGATGATGAAGATGATGATGATGATGATGATGATGATGATGATGATGATGATGATGATGATGATGATGATGATGATGATGATGATGATGATGATGAATAATACATCAGTTACGGATATTGTAAATGGGTGTTCTACAAAACTACATGCAGCATTGTAAAAATATGTTTTGTTCACTTAATGACACGAAAAAAAAATTTTCTTCTCAATACCTCTACTAACAAATACGCTAATTGATAAATACACATTACGGGTACATTTTATTGGGGTTGGAAACTGACATATATTCTGTAATTTTGGAGTTTATGATATTTGAGTCGATCATTCAGCAATTAGCTTGTGCTTGGAAATACGAAGAATGCGTATGTGTCACTTAATGGAAAAAGGCTTTCGAAAGTCATGAACGCATTACAATAGCCACAGACGCAAAAGTAGACCAGATGCTGTTTGTTATAGCTTGTCACCTGCGGGTACAAATGAGCTTTACACGTAGGGAAGACATTAGCCTTTATCATCAATCAATCTTTCGGAGCAAGTGCATTGCCACTGTTAACTACAGAATTCCCAACACCGGAATGGCTATGATGGCACAAGCGTGACAAATAGCAGAGCATGGGGAAGTTGGATTCCAGAATATATGGTAAACATTACACAGAATATCAATATACATGGGTGAATAGTATGTTTGACTTGATCAATCTGGCCGATAGAAAAGTGTTAGGTTGAAGTAAGAAGACTTTAATTATAATGGAAGGCAAAACTGCTATTATGCTGCTGGCAACCAAATTTGTATGTCACGTTTATGAAACTGGCAATTATATCATTTGTAGAAAAAGCCACCTGAAAACCGTTTCTGACAAAATGTAAATAAAAATTAAAAAAAAAAATAATACTTTGGACGAGACCATTTAATCTTACTCGTGGAAATTGGATAAGTTAACACCAAAAAAATAAATGAAAGGCCGAAACAAGAACATAATGTTACATTGCTTGGAAAACAGCAGCAATTCAATAAATTGTTGACTTGGATGGACAAACTTCAGTAACCACATTAACATGGTGCTATTAAACATTTAGAAACACCAAATAAGAATATATGGCACTTTTTTTAAAAGTATCATCATTAAAGACTGAGTCTGATATTTAAAGGAGCGGAATTCAGTTGCACGCGCCAACCACGCCAAGTCCCACTGATGGCAGGTGCCTCAAAAAACACAAAATAAATAGATAAATAAATAAACAAATAAATAAATAAATAAATAAACAAGCAAAAATACGCAAGCAAAAAACGAATAAATAAATAAATAAATAAATGAATAAATAAATAAATAAATAAATAAATAAATAAATAAATAAATAAATAAATAAATAAATAAATAAATAAATAAATAAATAAACATTTAAGCAATCAAACAAATAAGTAGATAAATAGTGTACGTACGTTAGTAAATATAGGAATGAAGACAGAGGCTTTGCTTTCCACCATAGATCCTTGGTTCCTTTTGATGAAAGTGACTGGAAATGGGCCAGCTGTTTGCAAAACATGCCATACTACACTAAATCATTTTGAAGCGAAACTTAACAAACCCAAATCTGCAGGCACAAGTAGCGTTTGAAGAATATCAAGTCCAATCACTCTTTATCGTTGGTAACATTGGTAAATTTTGGGTTTTTAGTTATTAGGAGTAAAAACTAAAGTCTGTAATTAACGAAAAATATGTCTCAAAGGCTGAAACGACCGGCTTAAAACCACCAGTTGTCATTTATGGATGACTGCCTGTGTTAAGGTCAGCCGTGAAAAAATATTTCAACAGCCTGAGTGCCATCTTTATGTATGCAAATGAAGGTATCCCCAAAGGTGCAAATCTGCTTGAATTAATAATTCAAGGCTTCAATATTTTTATAGCAAATATCCAAGTCATAACCCGACACTTGCAAAAAAGTGTATTCTATAGATTTTTTGCATCCATCTTGCGCGTAGCACACTTGGTGCCCTCTCTTAAGTTTTTAAACAATACTAACCTTATGTAGTTTAATTATTTCACCGCAGCAAGCGACTGTAGTCGGATTGTCCAGAAGCTGTGGGATGTGACTGTAGTCCAATCCGCAGATGACTGCCAAATTACGTGACATTTAACCTTTAAAATGACCTTCCGTCTTGACACCCTGAAGCCAATTAAACCAAAACGTGAATGATATACGCAAGTAGTTTTTTACTTGAACTGATTTTTTTTCACATTTTAAGTATCAACTGTTGGTCTTTATTACAGGAATGGGTTTTTCACTTGCAGCTTGCCTTTATAGACTGACTTGGCATAAAGGCCTATGCAACACAAGCGAAAAACCATGTGTACATATAAATGTTCATCTATGATTATTTTATTTACTATTATAATTACATATGATTAGTTCAACGGAGCAAAAATGGATCAATTTTAGATGAAACAAACGGCAACATCAGATACAGCTCTTGCTTTGTGCGTTTTAGGTCTTTAATTCCAAGATAGCTACCAAATATTATCACCGTGGAGCTTAAAAGTGACCCTATCGTCTGGAAGCTTACATTGCAGAATAAAAACCATGATGTTTATTACTAGGGCTGCCTAGTTGAAATAAAGGTAATGAGAACCATTTAGGATACAAAATAAAGTATCAAATCTGTCAAACTAGGTGAAAAAAATGCTTAGAAATTGAGCAGTCAGAATTTAACTGTGGTAGAAGTACAACAGTGAAAGAGTGTATATATCAAAACGTTGAATACGGAATGACCGGACTCTTCGCCATGGATGTGGCAGTGAAAGGGAACCAAAGGGTATTCCATCATAATTAAGTCTGATGCCGTCTTATGTTTCGGTCATATGTTGTCGATTAAAATCAATGTTATACTGCTACAAAATATAACGCAGACCGTGTATTGAGCAATACTGGGCCAATGAGCAATGTTTTTATATTATCTGCGCCATTGCTTACACTGCACCTGACTCACTCTATCGCGTGTTACATTTGGACTACCTACCTATTCATCTGGCAACATGTAAAATTGACAGATTTTAGGATGGGGCTTGATTCCTTACTAGATGTCACCAAACGTCAATTAAGTATTAAAGAAGTAACGCCTCAAGTTGAAAGGTCAAGGGAAAATTACGTTATGGTGTCACCTGTGCGCTTTTTTCTCAACAACCATTACATTTATTTTGGGCTTAATTTATTTTACTGGATTATATATAATTTTGTTGATTATAGGGTAGTAAAATTTACAAGAAGTCAAAGTGAAACGATGAGTTTAGTGACTTAAAACTGTGGGCGGTAGCAAGGAAGCAATAAAACAGAAAAAAAAGGTCATACAGTAAAAAACATACGATCTATATTCATTAACTGTTGGATTGTTAGAATCAGGTGTTTGCTGTCAGGCCATTTCACCGACAGAAAGGTTGATCGAGGAAATTGTCTGGTGTATCAGTCATATTAAGCCCATGTGGTTTAGACAGAATAGTGTTTACTGTGTGCATCATTTAGCGCCTGAACGGTTCAAACAGTAAAATGTTAGCTGTCCCCGTCATCCACTGACAGTGACGTTTACTGAGTACAATGTTTGCCGCCCAGACATTCAGTTGATAGAGTAACGTTTTACTGTCCCAGTCATTCAGCAGCAATGAAGTTGATATAGAAAAGTGTTAACTGTCCCATTCATCAGAGGTAGTAAGGTTAACATGTGAGAGTGTTTGCTTTACTAGTCAGTCAATGACATTGAGATTTACAGAGTGCAATGTTTGCTGCCGTAGTCATAGAGCGGCAATACGGTTGATATACAAAAGTTTTTGCTACCCAGTCACTTAAGGATAATAAGTTTGATACAGAAACGTATTTACTGTCCCAGTCATTCCGCGACAGTGAGGTTTACAGAGTAAAATGGTTGCTGCCCAGTTATTCAGTCACAGCCAGGTTGATAGGAAAAAGTTTTTGCTGTGCCAGTCATTCAGTGGTAATAAGACAGATAGAGAAAAGTTTTTACTTTCCCAGTCATTGAGTGGTGGTGAGTTCGATAGAGAAAAATCTTTGCTGTTCCAGTCATTCAGTGGTAATCAGGTTGATATAGAAAAGTATTTTCTCTCCCAGTCATTCCGTGGTAATGAGGTTGGTATAGAAAAGTACTTGCCGTCATAGTTAGTGACAGTGGGGCTCACAAAGTTCAATGTTTCGTGCCCCATTCACTCAGCGCCAGTGAGGTTGAGAAAGAAAAGTGTATGCTGTCCCAGTCATTCAGTGGTAATCAGGTTGATAAAGAAAAGTGTTTGCTGTCCAAGTCATTCAGTGGCATTGAGGTTTACGGAGTAAAATATGTGCTGCCCCAGTCATTAGTGTCAGTGAAGTTGATAGAGAAAAGTGTTTGCCCTCTCATTCATTTAGTGGCAATAAGGTTGATATAGATGTTTGCTATCCCAGTCAATCAGCAGTTATAAGCTTGATATAGAAAAGTGTATGCCGTCCCAGTCTTTCAGCGGTAACAAGGTGGATATAAAAGGTGTTTGCTGTCCCAGTCTTTCAGCAGGATTAAGGTTTATAGAGCAAATTGTTTGCTCTCTAAGTCATTCAGAGGCCATGGCGTTAATAGAGTTAAATGTTGTCCTCTGCGCACACTGGAAAACATGTTGCTCCCAATATATGAATAAGCAATAAAATTCAAAACGTAAAATCGGTTGTCCTAAACTTCTGGGCAAATAAGGTCCGAAGCTTAGGGTGTTTGATGTCTTACACGTTTGGCGGGTGGAAGTTGGGCCACAAACTCATTTTTATACGTATCCTTTCCAGTACTTAAGAAGCAGCAATTTTGAAAGAGTAAAGAGTCTAATAAATTTTAGTATCTGTCAAAAATAATGTAAGCATACAAACAAAGCAATTTGTATATTTAAACATTCACATGGCTGTGTGAATTTCTTCTTCCGTTAATGATTGTCTGATGTTGCAATTGTTCAACCAAATATTAAAGTCTGTGCTTTATATTATAACAATTTGATGTTAAATCTGGCGCCAATATTGTGTATCATTTGCCCACAAAGAGTTACGTTATAATATGCCTGTTCATATACATTTGCGTACTCTGTATAAATCTGTCCTGTGACAGCACAAAATAGTTTTAAATACATTTTGGGTCAGTCAGTCAGCACGAAGCGTTTTGGTTTAACAGAAGATCAGTTTAAAAACAATAGTGACTAACACGTTTACATCAGTGAATGTTATGTACTTTCCTTCACGATTCGTGTATTGAAAATGTAACAGCTAAACTTGTGTATTTAGAAACATATTACAAAACAGTGAGGAGCTAAACATTAAGACCTTTCATTAGCCTCCATTAAATTGCACGCAAACAAGTTTGATTAACTGACAATGTGCAGTTTATTTGAAAGGTATGGGGGGAGGGGGGGGGGCAGGGAAAGTGCTACTTGTCGGGAGTTCTGGTTGATGTTTCATACGTTCCCCAAGAGCAGCCTGAGGTGTGGCCAAAGATAAAGGACTTGTCGCTGCTTCGATCTAGATGCGCAAGATTTTGGCGAGATGAATGAATGAATGAATGATTGAATGAATAAAGGAATGATTGAGTGAATGAGTGAGTACGTGAGTAAATATATTGCAAGCACCGAGAAGGTGTCGAAGGAAAGGGCTTACGTGGGCTAAGCATGTAGACGGTATGACAAAATACGCTGAATAGGATTTTTGTTTTATTTTTGAGCAATAAAAAGGTTGCGGGTACATATAGTTATGATTCACTTCATAGGCCAGAAAAGAATAATTTGAAAATGGCAGTATGGTATTGTTACCTTGACTGTTTACGCCACATGTCTCAATAGGCTGTTGTGCGCTTAAAATGTGCTATGATAAAACCAAAAACGTATGCATCATTCTCTCCAGTTAGTGACAAATTGGTCAGACAGCTTTAAAACAGCCCTAATCTACCCTGTTGCTGATAATGAGTATCTACGGGCTAAGCTACATGACTGTCTCTTGGGTTCTGACTTGATAGCCAGAGTAAACAGATGTCGTGCAAGTGGCCTTTGTCTTGGATATCGAATGAAATGTTAGTCCTTTACTAAGACTCCGCAAATGATGTCCTGTCGTGCATTTAAGACTGAAGAACATAGATTCCTGTGGCTTTACATGGTAAACAGACCCGAAAGTACACAATTCTGTAAACGTCCATTAACAATTATTCGTCATCATTGAATTGAATGTATATTTATTCACACGTTCTGTCCCTAATGTGGGCACCTCATAAAAACAATAGCTGACGGCAAGGTCACCCGTGCCACCGACTCTTTTAATATGCCTCTCTCGACGCGTATAGATTGAATTAATGACTCAGGTGGACGCTTTTTAAGGTCGTTCGGGCTGTTGCTTTATGAATACTTTCACACCATCTCTAGATTTAGTATCCTAAAGGCATATATATTATCCGAGAGTCCCAGCTCCAGACCATAATTTACGATTTCGTTTCAAACCGGTTTACAATTTTGCATCTTATGTGCATTTCGTAGCACAAATGTCGGAATAAATTAAGAGTAAGGCCATTGGACGTTATCAGGTTTAGATTTTACGTTTAAGCAATGTTAAGATGTATCATCTGTTGTTCCATGGAACACTTCGTTCGAAACGGCAAGCCGCTCCCAATGAGTGAATGGTTTTAATGTAACTTTATTTCTTCCTGTTTATAATTCATTCTTGACTGGGGGTTTGTTTGGAATCTCACTTTAAACACCATTACTGCCAGGGACATGCGTAGTCCCCATTGTCCTGACAGCATGGCAACTACATCAATAACTATCTATATAGGTTTGGCCTTCTCTGCAATCCATGTAAAACATATGGGTTTATACTATGCTAATGTTTATTTCTAAGCGATTCATTGTACAAGGCCTCAGGCTCCTAGTTTTTGACCTACAGCAATGCTGTTCCTGAATCTACTGCACTTAAATGTAGCTTCTCTTGCTCTGTAGGAACATATAATCATGGTAGGTTTTTGCACCTGACGACATGGATGGACTCTACAACATGTATATTAGTGAAGATAATGTGCTTTTGTTCTGCAAGTTCACGGATATAGTTTCTTTTACTATTATTACCCAGATATAACTTTACATAAAAGATCAAATAATATCGCAAATTGTGTTTTCATGTACCACTTGCTTCCGACCGGCTTGATATATATTAAAAAAACCGGTAGCAAATGTGATGTTGTTCGTGCGCAATTAGTAAACGACTAAGCTGTGGATGCCATCTGATATTTAGCTGAGAAATACAGAACCAGCAACTATACATGGACACTGGTACATTTTGCATTATTCCTGGTTGTGAAAAAATTAAAATGCAATTTCATGTACAGCTTGCCAGCTTGAATGGCTATTTGGCAACTTGAAATACCAAGCTAATTCTGTCTCCTTTTGTCAATGGAAAACAGCACCAAGGTACAAAGGTCCACGGTAGAAACGTAGAATGCCTTATATCAATTATCTTTGCAATAGACAGCACCGTAGCCTGCTTGCCAGAGGTAAACAGTTTGCATGCAGTCTGGACACAATGCTTGTATCCAGCACTTTAATCCATGCTTCTATTGTGGCAGTTCCTACCAGTGGTTTATTCTTATAATTTTGGTTAAATCAGTGGTGATATCTCTGTCTTTAGGACTATCTGTTTTGGCGAGACACAGCCGTTTCTAATGTCCTTCTCCTTTTTTTTTTTTTTTTTTTTTGAATAAAATTAAAATCAAAGGATCTGGCACTCCACAAGATTGGAACTGTGAGTGCTCTGTAAATGTATGTCATTTTGACGACCTTTGCACCCATTACCCCATTGGGTCTGCTGATACTGGCCGGCCATTTTCTTTGTGTTACTGTGACTATGGGTGCATGCAAGTGGAAAGTAATGCACATGGTGTGCATCAGAAGTAAGCTATTCTGTGTGGTCATTTATATTCCCGGGCATGAAATTTCCTGAATAAGCCTAAGATTTATTTGGATTTTCAAAAGCTTTATTTTGCTGCATTGACAACACACACACACACACACACACACACACAATAATCAAATGAGACTTTCCTATTTGTATGTGTGGAAGTATCTATACATTTTAATTCAAGTTCTATGTAAAATATGTTTTTTGCTTGTTACCTTCTTAGATTTAACTTGTTTGTGAGTTCAATGTTTGCCAATAGCTTATAGTCAGAAAAAATCGGGAATATTAATCCCTAACAAAGCATTATGATTAAACAGCAGTTCAATAAGTTTTGTACGATTATTGAACAACAAGAAACTTAAAGAACGAATGAATGTCACTCTCTTAAAACCAAAAAAGTATTGTATTATTTCACTTAATGTTACCTCTCCACCACCATTGCCTGGACCTTTGTGTTTGATTCAGTTGAGACTTGATTGTTTTAAAGGTCTGATGGTCCTGTTGACACCACCACTATGCTACTTCAGAAGTGCGTGTTGGGGGGGGGGGGGTAAGGGGGGGGGTGATGACTTCTGCGGTGCACTCACCACTATTCGTCCTTCCTGCTTGGGTGTAATTTCTCAATTGCTCTAAACACTTGGACGCTCGGTTGATTTTTGTCCAGAGAAAATGTTTAAGTGATTTTTGCACCACCTCTGCTGTGAAATTTGTTTTCTAAGCTCTCTTAGTCTCTTCCCAAAAAAGAATGGATTACATTTGACCTGCAGAGCCCTGAAAATCTTGTGGAATTAGGCCTGGTCTTGGCTCTTGGCGCTTGTTGCAGAAGGAGACTTCTTTGTCCACCTCTGCTGTTACTCCTCGGATGAGCAACTTGCTGCCTCCCTTCTATGCCAGTGGTTGCTGGACAGCCAGGTTCCACAGCTCACACAACTCCAGAGCCAATTGGCCAGCAAATCCCCAGGTTGGCGGCTGCTGTGGCTACCTTGCCTAGCGTCATGAAAGTTCAACACTTTTCCCGTCAATGGGAGGAGCAGATGTGAGTTGCAGAAGTGGCGATGGTGACTCCTGTTGCTCAACCATTGCAAGGCACAGTGACAGGCATGCCTCTGTCACAAGGGACTGCCCCATCTGCCTTACATGAACAACTGCACAAGGAGGCTACAAGGCATGTGACTCCCATGCTTGGTGACAAGTGTAAAGATATAGGTACTGAGAAAATGAAGTTGTTGCTTTTGTATTTCTCCCTCAGTAGGCCCAGGTTACTGGCTAGCAGCCGACTTTGCCCTGCTCATATGTAGCATCTTTTGTGCAGGCACAACTCATTTCCATTGCCATACACACTATGTTGGCACTGACTCAGGGTTCTGAGTAAGTCAAAGCTCTCATTTGGATCCAAGCAGGTGACCAAGCTGTGATTGCTCAGCTGGAGGAGAGGAGAGGGGCTGTTGGGATGTGCTGCCAAGATTTGTCCTTGACAGACACACAACATTAGTCCCTGATCCCTTTCTTACCCTTTGTTGCTGATTTTTATAGCAATCTGGCACCCAGTTTCCCATGAAGCCACCAACACCTTGCTATCTCAGGCAAAGGCAAGTTGTCCCTTGGCAGGATGTTGAAGATAAAGTGGTATTTTGCCCTGGAGCAGATTTACACATCCCTGTCACTTCTGGTAGACTTAGATTGGGAGGAGTATGATGTGAAGGCAGTGAAGGCCATTTCTGCATCTTTGGATGCCTTCAGGAGACTAGAGGAGGATGCTAAAGCCTCTGTCCTCATAGTGTCTTACTCCAACACCTCGCTGTTGGCTCTGAGGTCCCTCTTGGACAACCTCCAAGATTAAGTGCAGGGAGTCAGGGACTGGCTTGGTCATGCTGACTTACTAGCCACCTTCATTGCCTCTGGTGATTGACCATCAGGTCGGCCTGAACACTGGGAGCATACTTGTGTTTGCTACACAGGGGTGGCCACCTCCAGGGTCACAGGCTTCCTGACCTAATCCACTGCCAGTCATGCATGGGGCCTCTCTTTTCTAGCGTGCTGTTTGTAAGAGAGATGACAGAAGCAATTCACTGGTTGAAGGACCGTTGGGCTCACTCCACCAAACACATGGCAATGAAGGCCTTGACTGCCTGTTGAGTTGTTTTCCTCCCTGGCTGATGTGATTATGGAAGGGCAAAAAAACATGTAAAGGCAAAAAACGGGGAAAGTATCAGGGCTCCGGACTCTGATCTTCTGGACCATGATGTCTCAGGGTTGCCCTCTGCCATTGCTTTTAATGTCTCCAAGTGCCCAGTTGGTGGTTGCCTTTCCGCCTTTCACTCACATGTATGTCAATCACAAACAATTTGTTCACCTTAAATTTAAGCCTCCAATATGCTGCAAACCTAAGTGGCTCAACCCTCCACCCTGCCACCCCCCCCCCCCCAAAAAAAAATAATAAAAACAAAAAAAAAAACCACACACAAAGGAGATCAAAGTATTGGTGTTCCTAAAGGTGGTGTTATAGCTACAGAGCAAGAGGGTCATACAGCATGTGGAGGATTCTGGGTCATTTGGGTTCTATTTTCCAAGCAGCACAGAGGCTGGCATCTGGTTATAGACCTGACTGAGCATGTTAAGATTCCATCCATCAGGATGGAAATTCTACAGTAAGTGGAGGCCGTCATGAAGCCACAGGAGCGAACTACATCTCTGGACCTCGAGGACATGTTTTTCCATGTATGCATGATGGAGACTTCAACGAAGTATCTGCAGTTTGTATACTTGTGTCAAGTTTACCATTTCATGGTGCTTCCATTCAGCCTTGCCACAGCACCTCTGGGGCTCACAAAATTCACAAAGGTAATAGCCATGCATCTCCACCAGAGTGTGGTGTGCATTTATGTGCACCTGGACATCTAGCCAGGAACTTTGCAAACGCTTAGGCCTGATTATGAATCTCCCCAAGTCCAGCTAATGCTGGGGCAGATCTTTGTCTTCCACAGCACCCATTTTGATCTGGTCGCCGTCATCTGTACCTCTGCAAAGGCAGGTGGGAAAGACTTCAGCTGATCCTTAAGTCATTTTTACTCACAAGGTTTGCACTGCCTGATGGTGGGAAACCATGATAGGCTCCATGACCTTGATGGACTCCCAGTTCCACAGGTACTGTTGTCCCTTGCAGCACACTTTGCAAGACAGATGTTGGTAGGACTAGCACTACTAAGCACAGGTGATGGTGCCCCCAGAGGACCACTGGCACCTTATTTGGTGAACCAAGCAGGAAAATTGGGATGTTGGGTAAGACCTTGGTGCCATTTCAGGTGCAACTCACTTAGTGCACAAACTCAACTTTTTTTGGCTAGGGAGCCCATGTAGAGGGCCAGGCAGTGTCGGTATTTTGGCCAACACAAGCAACATCCCATCACATAAACTGGTTGGAACCAGAGGCAATGCACTTGGTGCTCATCCACTCCAAGGACCTGGCAGAGCACAAACACATCCTTATATAACAACAGGACCAGAATTGCCTACCTTAACTGGCAGGTTGGGATGCAGGCTCAAAAGCTGACAGACTTAGCCAGATGCATCACCTGATGAAGCTCTGCACACATTTGCATGCATGCAAGGCATGTCTTGTGACTATAAAATGTTCTGGCACACCAACTCTTCGGAAGAGGTGAGCTGGTAGCGATGAGTGGTCACTCCACCCATGGGTCATTCAGGCATTGAGAGCCAGGTGGAGTGCCCAACATGTAAGTATGTTTGTTACAAGCGCATGCAAAACATTTCCAATTTAAGTGTCGCCTGTCCCAGTTCTCCAGGGCCTCATGATTTTCCACCTCCACAGATCTATCCAAGGGTCCTGTGGAAGGTTAGGCCCCATGGCTGCATTCTCATTGTAGCCGTCCCCTGGTGGCCAGGATGAATTGATCCCCATACCCTCTTGAATTCAGCATTGAGCCACCACTATGTTTACGCGCATGGCCAAAACGTCTTGTGCAACTGTGGATGAGCGTGTTCTACAGGAAATCTCAACTACTCCACTTCCACACTTTCCACACAAGCACATCTGTGACAAAGATCATTTGGAGGCATTCACTGAATCAACAGAGGGAGACTTCTACGCTCTGCTCTAGTGATATACTCAGCTCAATTGAAAATATTTTTAATCTGGTGGATCGGTCTGAAATTTCATCAATTTTGTCTGCATATTCACACATTGTGGACTTCCTGCTGTACCAGTGGGAGGTCGTTGGTCAGAGCTGGAAACTGTTAATAGGTTTTGGTCTGCTATCTCCTCAACCCTGGCAAACATCCCAGACATTGACATAAGGACCCATCCTTATGTGTTGGTGTTTGTAGCCTCCTTCTACAGGGACAGACCATCTAGTAGGCATGTCTCACCATGGTGCCATCTCTTGCTGGTTGCAGTCATGCTGAAAAAGTGGCCTTTTGAGTGCCTAGAGGAACCCAGGCCTGTAGGGAAGACCTGAAGTACTGGATGTGGAAAATTAGTTTTTATCGTGACATTTTCTTCAGTCTTAGGGGCTAGAATAAGTGGGGTCCTTTACTAGATCCACAGCAGATTCCAATAGTCTTCTGGCCACTCCCAAGAGACCCTGAGTACTCATTGGGCTTCCTTACAAAGAAACAAGTGGTTCAGATGCATCTACAACATTTGGAAGTTTTACCATCTGTGCCATGGGCATGGCTTGACCCTCTGAAGAAAGGGCCTTGTACTCCCTGAGAGTTCTTCATTGGAATCTCTCCCAGTCCGATGGTTCACTCTCTTTGTGGCCATAGTTAAGTCCCTAAGGGAACAGGTTTGTGAAAATACGATCTCATCATGGAATAAACAGACCATCCCCTAGGCCTGCAAGAATGCTTCAGAGAGGCCTTCTGCATGATAAAATAAGAAGATAAATTGACGTAATCTATGATGCCAATTCTAAGTATTATCGTGTTACATAGAGAGCCCCTACTGGTTTGACTACGTTCTCTGCCGTAATCTTAATTTTAGCTATAAATTAAGATGGTAAATATTACCTATCTGGATGGGGATTTGGTTCCTATGTTTGGTCGCAGATGAACAAAAGATTTGTAAGAACTATAATTTTATAACGGAAGCTAGGAACTCCTGGTTAAAAACTCTATGTTTTTAACTGAAGAGGTGAAAACAATCATTCATGTAAAGTATCTCAGAAAGTGTCTGTTAAGTTAACCTTTTCCATATATGCTGACTTAGTTAAATTAAGACCTTGAGCAAGAGAAACTTTACCATACTCCTCATATTATCGGTACTAGGGATACTACGCCTTGTATCAAGTGTTACATAGCATGTGATTGGTTCAACTTATTTCAGTTTTGCTTTCATCTATAACATCAAACCAGCCCAAAGTGGGCTACCATATTCTGAATTTGGATATACAAATATCGCATATTTCTAAATCATAATGTCCACTGTGGCTGTGGTTTTACCACTACAGTATGAGAGATACAATCTGTCTATTTGCAAGAGACTTTGCAGTTATATTATATTAAAGCCGGGATAGCTGATGGCGCTAGATGTATAGATCTAGACAAAACATTCAATGTTTCTTCTTATACTTTAGGGCACCATTGTCCGGTTTTCAGGGTTAAGTCTAGGTCTGTCATTTACCAAAATTTCGGTCTCTTCTGGTCACCTGCCGTGTTCTTATTGAAGTAACCCTTAAAGAACTGATTTAAGATTGAGTCAACAGCTTTCCTTGGGACACTTTGCACACATGCCATAACCGGCATTAATGAAACATACAAGCAGGTCTCTTCTGGTACAATATACCGATGCCAAGAACATCATGAGTCATCGCTTCAGCTGCTGGTATAAAACAATAAAACCTCAGGTCAATGGGGGAACTATTAGCAAAACACTGAAGATTGAACTGCTATTCATCAACGAGCAATTATTATTATTAAAAATGGTGTGAAGACGGAACCTGGAAGGGCACCGACTGGAATTGTTTCCCTAGCCAGATGACTGATCATGAATTGCAAATGTTGGTGCCAATTTGCAGGATAGTCCTCAAAACAATGAAGAAAAGTATGTGTACTTTTATTTATTTTGTATATCAAATAAGATTTCCATACTTAACCAAAGGCCTTATTCATGTTCAGAGTTACAAGCCAAAACCCCCTTGCGGTGTTGAAGGTAGAGAATGTGTTTCTGATATAAAAAGCACAGAGCATTACCGGAGGCACTAGGAACATTTTTAATAATCACTCAACTTGACTGTGTGTTCACACATCTTTCTGCTTTATGCATGATCCGTCTGTGTAACAACCATGATGTATGATCATGAATATTGCTCTTAAAAATATGCACAAGGACTTTATTTATAGTGTACATAACACCAGTTGTCCGCTTCTATATTTTTAAACATTATCAATGTCTCTCTTTGTGGTTTTGATCAGTGCATTTTATGGCAAATCGGTGCACAATGGCTTTGCAAACTCTTCACAGAAAAGGAGCCTGCTATTTTGATACTGTGTTTACACTGATGTTGAAACTGTTAATACAAGGTGTGGTCTATGCGACACAAAAACAATTTGAAGACAAATGAAAAATGCAAATGAGTAGGTCACATTCCCATAAGGTGCAGTGTGGATTCATTACCTTCGTCACCTATAACATAGTACCACTGTGTACATGAACAAATGTGTCTAAGGCGAAGGTCACTGTTTCGAAAATGTCACTGGTAGAAATATAGGGAGGTATTCCCTGTAGTTACCTCATCGGCACGCACCAATAAGAAAAGTTTGTGTAATAAGCAACTTCACAATCCATGTTCATGACATACAGTATTTGGGCGAATGACACAAAACTACAGTATTGTAACATATTTGCAAGTGAAGAATCCAAGGGCAACGCCTCCTTTCCAAAAAAAAACCCGAAACAGATGTCAAAAGTTGGTATGTTAGATTGTATCTTCAGAGCATGATGCTAGGTATTCTTGTACATCTCAACCTGGGAAGGCTTCGAAATATTGATGTCAACACTAGTCCAAATCATACTCTTGCATGCTAAACATAATTTCCATTATAACAGACACACATTCTCCCCAAAACTCACAGGTTGACATACCATTTTTTGAAGATTTTATATACTCAGCTCAATTTTTATGATAATTACAGATAGAACATATATGAAAATATTACGTTTTGAAGAGGCCCTTTTTTGATTAGAATTCAGTGAGGTGTGAATTTTAGCATTGATTAGAACTGTCATTACAAGGTTTATAAATGCATTGTTAGAACAGCACCCTTCTTACCAAATGTGTCTTCCTTTGTCTGTAACCAAATTACCACCCTGATTATTACACTATTGAAGTTTCTTATTTATTCTCTGTTATGTTTTCCTTTATTAGAAAAGCAATTCCCATCCACTTTAAACGTGATCAATTATTTTGCTTGTACCAGTGTACACCAAGTGCATATTCAGGCCATAACAGATATGTTTTTCCTCATGTTGTTCTTCAAAGAAGGCTTGTCACAAAGATGAGTTATCAATGAAGGGACCTTTTAAAGCTAAGTACACCGCACAGCTTACAGCGATAAGAAACAGCTGGCAACACAAGCAATTTAAATACTTTGAACGCTTACCTCACTATATTATTATTGAGTAGCTATTGACAACATTTATGTATCACATTTGACACCTAACCTTTAGTTTATCTTTATCATATGAAATTACTCGAATCATAATATTTAATATCAAGATAACAGTGCTTGAAATTTATTTGCACCTCAGTTACACCTAATGTGGAATTAGGTGCCTTCGAGCTGTGTCTTCTTTGTTGTTTTATCAATGTTGGCAATATTTTGCCAAATCCAAGCACAATCCATAAGATTGTCGAGACAACATTACATTACGTGAATCAGTGTTCAGAAAGGGAGTAATGACCACCCCGACAGGGATAGGCAAGTTGATAAAATAGGCAAATAAGGCTAGATATGGGGATTCATTGGGAGGGGTAGCGAGGTGAGACTGTGGTGTCTTTGTGACAGTGCTTATCAAGGCTTATGACAAATGTGCGGGGAAAGGATTTATTTGTGGGATGAAGAGTATGCTGGATCATGGCAGTGGATAGCACCTACCGGCAAGTGGGAGGTTTTGGCAGGGAGGGCGATTTCACCATGGAAGAATTGCGCCCACGTTAGACGGAAGATGAGAGATTACGGCAAGTGCATAGTGAGTGGGTACAGTGGCAGGGAATCCAGATACTCCACTAGCTGCCCTGCAGGTCCTTAAGCTGAATGGTATAGAGGGACAAGGAGGAGGGAAAAGAAAGGCACGGAAAGCTAGACCAAGTTACACAGTGAAAATTGGTTATATTAACTATTATAGAAATTCCGGATATATACAAAGAACAAGAAATGTTACTGAGAATGAATGGATCAATACCATTCATATAGTCAAGCCACACAGCAAAATTGAAAACATTATAACGGTATCGAGGCCTGCTAAGTATGGTTTGATGAGCAGCAATGCGAGAAGATATAAAAGCTGAAAGAATGTGGTAAAGCAAATAAAAATGAATAAAAGTTGGCTAAGTGTGGTGCAAGAAGTACAAAATCACTACGACTGAATGGCAAAGGAAAAAATGAAAGAATTGAAGTAGACCCGTAGAAATTAATTAGCTGTAGATGTAATGCACATAAGGTGAGAGATTTCCAAGGCGAACAGCGTGATTCAATTTATGATGGCATGAGATCAATAATAAGTGTCATTGTGGAGCAAGGATGCAAAGTTAATATTGCTGTTAATTTTAATTGACACATTAAGAGTGGAATATACACATTTGAGAGACACTACAAAGTTGTAATGCTGCGAATTTCCATTGATGCTTTAAGAGTGTAATGGACGTTTTTACATAAGGCAAAATATATTATTGGGAGTACAACTTGGATGTTGTAAACAGGAATTCTGGTCCAAGAATAGACAATGACAAGGGGTAACGAACATGGGGCCTTGGTGAAAGATACCTACACATTAATCATATTGTAATTTATACAGAAACAAGCTTGATACTAAATTGAAAGAGATACAATCAAGTACAGAGATGGGAATCAGTGATACTTGAATGTATCTCTTATTTTTCTAAATGTGGTTTTTATACCATGTCAAAAAGGTAATTATGTTGTTATTTGTTTCAACAACAGTGCCCCCAAAAGTGTTGGATTCCATCAAGAGATAAGGTATGTGATCCTGTTTTCCAAAAACTATTTTTCTTTTTTATATTCTGTATGTACCTCTCTGGAGGCACTGACTTTGTAGTATGCACCATTTTGTCTGTATACCATACGATGATTGGCGCGACTTGACAAGATGGCGAAGAAAGCAAGCCAAGTGAACAAACCTCCGTTAAACATAAAGAATGACAAGCGTGATGGCTGAAGCGTGTTTTTTAAACGACTGGGAAATATTTATGAATACACTGGTTTGTCAGGTATCTGACCTTATTGTTTACCTCAATACATGAACAGACCTTAAATTTAACATAGTCATCACAATTTCCTTGGGTTTCCGAAAAAATATGGAATCTGCAAACTTTTATACAATAGCGTGGCTTGATGTGCACAACATTGGACTGCTTGTTGCTTCAAAGCGGGAAATGTCCATAACGAGGGGAAGCCACAAATTGATCGTAATTCTTTGTGTTTGTATGTCATGCAGCGTGTTTTTGTTGGGAGGGGGGGGGGGGGCATGCAAACAAAAATGTTATACTCCTTACTCTGTAATTACATATGACTAGCAGCTTTGGGTTGCTTTGATCATGAACATAATGCACGACTTTCCGGGGTCTAAATATCACTTAAAGCGTGTGGTCGAAGCATCCGTCGGCTTTTAAAGTGCAAGTCTATTCTTTGGAAATGGACATTGCTTTTATTCAGATAAATTATCATTATAATAAAAAATGTACATCACACAAGAAAGTGACGCCATCAAAGCAGTTGTTGCCCGATCACAAACACACACACATGCGCGCACAAATAACAAGACCCAGAGTACTTTATGTGATGATTTTAACCTAAGCTGTTTTCAAGAGATTTCAATTTTGCACATGGACTTGAATGTTTCATGTTATGCTGGTCCTCTGGTTCCATGACGAACGGCTTTGACAGTCCATTTGTGAGTATTTTAATCTAACTTTCAAACTTACAGGAGCACCTGCTTTAAATTTTCTCTTTGCTAAATAACCTGCATACTATTTGAGGTATTACTTTAACGGTAGACATGAGATTGGTCCTGTGAGGGTCATAGACGCACACTGCAGGTCAGTTTGCTTTGCTGTATTCAACCTTGCTGTCATTGTTGGGTTGGGATTTATGAATATAGATATTGTTTTTCAGAACTATTAAAATTGGTCTGAAAACTCAATCAGTGCCAGGGCTATGATAATATCTTTAGACTTGACATGTAAGAAACATGACGCTTTTCTGCTTTTTCGTCGGGTCATTTTATATGTGACTGTTACACAAAATAGAATGCGCATCTTCAGCTGATGTAAAGGAAGATTTTTACATGATGACTATGAGGAAAGTGTATCTTTTAGTGTTGTTTATTTAATGAAGGTAACAACTTGCAAACTGGAATGATTTATATGTGACATTTCTGCTTTTTTACTGGTTCATTTTTCTGATTGGCACAAAGAGTACCTCATTAGCTAACGTAAGCAAACATTCAGCATGATGACTGTGAGAAAAGCTCAAGGGTTACATTTTTACAACAATGAAGATAGAAAATGCTCATTTTAATTGAATATTATATTGTGTTCTTGAAGTTTCACATGAACCATAAAAACTATATATTTTATAAAAGAAGTCATCTTAATAAGTGTAAAACCGCCAACAGACATTTTGTGACTGCTTAATCAATAAGTTTGAATAAGTTTTCAGATAATTTTTTTTTTCATATTATAAACAAAAATAGCTCAAACGCATTTCTAGATAAACATTTATTTTTGATCAAAACAGACACAGCACATTGTTGGATGCAAAACCGTATATCAAATTTTTCATTTAGAGCTTATTTGCTACTACAAGCTAACTTGCACTTTTTTCAACATGCTAGATTTATTTTATGAAAAGTTGGTAACTGTAATTCGAATTAAATTGAATTAATTGTATATGTTAAATCTGAAATTCAATACTAGATATAAATTAAGATAATTGTTTCTTTCAGAAAATATTTCATTTTGATAGTCTTGCATGAAAAACTAATGAAACAATGACATATTTCTACAGAAAAGTCACAAAGTGTACCAGTCCCTTTAGTTTTCCAGTTATTTGTTTATTGATGGTAAAAACAATGCCATGAAAGTTAAATACAGCAAAAGACAGAGGTCGAAATTACAAAAACCTCAACTTCATAGATCTTTAGTGGCCCAGGAATCACGGATAAAATTAGAAATTTGTTGAAAGTATTGTTTCATCATATTAATCCCTGACAATTTTCAGGGCCGCCTTCTTCAATGCAGTTATAGGAACTTTTTGTGTTAGTCACAATGAACTGCATTTGATCATTTGTAACATATGTATTAGTCGCTTATTTGATGCTTGTTATCACATTGTAGCCATATAAGCTGAAAACAGATTTATGAAAGTTGAGTGATTATTATGCTTAAATTCACCATGTCACTAGTCTCTGTTTACTTTTAACAGACCTCAAGTTACAATCTGCTGAACTATTCATTATGTATAATGCCATTATCTACTGTTTTAACAATGCTGATCAAGAAACTTTATATTATTGAAAAAAGTACATTTGTAAGACATTTTGACAATGGAGACTGTTAATGAATGGTGAAACTGAATGGCCGTTAAGTGTAAGAGATAGCTCGACTTGCGGGTAGAAGGAAGCAGCCAAGTGCCCAAAGCCAGGCCTGTTCATGATGTCCTTAAATCAGACGATTAAGGGCACATGGTAGGAGAGTGAAGCCATACAACAAGCAACACACACTGCAAATTAAAACCATGAAACTACAATGATGTAACCAAGGACTACTTACAATATATATATATATATATATATATATATATATATATATATAGTGAGTGCATCGAAGGGAAGATTACTGTTATCACATCTCTTACACTGCTATCTCTTCTTTATATCACTTCTGTGCTCACAGTGCCGGACTTGGTGATCAACGATGTGAATAAAATAATGAATGATTTTTTGTGGAGGAACCGAAAGCCAAAATCAAATGCAGTATAATTACTGGTCCAATAAACAGAGGTGGTATAAAATGGAAGACTTCAAAGAAATGATAAAGTCACAAAAGATTACATGGGTGCAAAAATATTGTACAGTGATGACAGCACTAAGTAGAAGGCAACTCCAAATGAATTTATTAAAGGAATGGGAATTACAGAGTTCCTAAAATGTCATTTTGATAAAAAAGTGTTTTTAACCTGATATGCCACAGTTCTATAAACAAGTCTTTAATTTCTGTATGCATATTGATTCTGTAGAACCTGATACGGCAGGCTAGGTACAAAATAATTTTATATGGATCAATAAATATATTCCAATTGAGAAGCAATCGATTATGTGACATGTTATGTATAAGAAATGTGTTAAAATACCTAGGAGAATTCCTAAAAAATTCTTATCTATAGACGAATTAAATGCAGAATTTAACATAAATATGTCCTGGTTGCACTATCAGAGCCTGAGGAATGCGATTCCTTATAAATGGAGAAGAATATTGTTAGATAATGTGTAACATCATGATGGGCAAAATTCAGCATGTAACATGAGGATAGGTAATAAATTATATAATGTGTTTTCCCAGAATACTAAAACCTTGTATCAATGTTTTGTTGAAGAGAAACATAAAGAGATAAAAAGTGCAGGAGAACTTAAATGGGAACAGCAATTTTAAATCGGACCTGATCGCTGGAAACTTATATACAGAATCCCATACAAGGTCAGACGTGAGACTAAGCTACAGAACATGCAGTACAGGATTATCCATAGATTCTTCCCATGCAAATAGTGACTATTCATACATAAAGTAACCGAACCTGAAAACTGTGACCATTAGGACTGAGTTGACACTTGATTCATTATTTCTTTACATGTCGAACCAACCATACATTTTGGAAGTGCTGTGTGAAATGGTAGTCCAACATTAACTGTTTCAATATCCCATGGACATTGACACAACAGGATGCTCTTATAGGTATCTGGAAACTAGATAGAGTTGATAAATGTAAAAGGATAATGTTTAATTATGCTCTACCATTGACAAATGGATTGCACATAGATGTAAAATTAGGAAAGCAGAGCCGACTATGTATGCATTTCTGAAGGAATTGAGAATGAGACTGGATGTTGAAAAATACATTTGCCACAGCAAAGGCGACTTTTCAAGCTTAAAAGAACAAATTTCAGCTATAAGATGAAAATGTATAAACAGATATGAAACTGGTCAAACTGTAATATCAAATTTCAACAGTTAGATGAAAGTGTATCAACAGGTATTAACTTGGTCAAGCAGTATTATCAAATTTTTACAGTTGGATGGAAATGTACAAACAGGGGTTTAACTACAAGACCGCACATTTTAACTAAATGCGCAATATCAAGGCATGTGACTGGCATGGGAACTTTATTGATATGTATCTTATATGAGAAAACAATACAATTATGAATTATAAAAAAAGTGCATCAGGGCTCAATACTAATTTTTAAGGGCATTGGGTAAATGTTACACGTTGTTTATTCAACAATTGTTGGTCTCTTTCAACAAGTAATGTCATCTAGTATATATATATATATATATATATATATATATTGCTTTTATGTCTTTTTGTCCAGAACCTCCTCGTGTTGGTCATTACCCTTATCTGCAGTCCCAATTCTTTACACTTCATAAGCTAACCTGTGACTCTCTACCCTGTATAGATATGGAAGTACTATTGTCCATATTGCACGTCCTTGGGTAGAATTATGACACAGGCTGCATTATCCCGAATAAAGGTTTTTGGCGGTTTACTACTCAGACAATATGTCGGAGCCTGTGCCCGTACATGTCTCTCTGAATACTGGCAACTTGTCTGAGCATAATATTTAGCAAAGACAACCCCCAAAATAGTGAATAAACATAAGCGATGCAAATGATGAAGTAGCTAAATAGTTAGAGTTTTGCTTTTAAATGCGAAGCTTCAATATGAATGAAGAATACCGGTCAAACAATGTACACTCCATATCTGATCTAGTCGCTTAATATCATGATGCAGAAGGCACATTTTCATTTTGAAATGCAAAAGTAAAGAGATGCACACTATAAAATCGGCTTGAATCAAGAATGTGGGTTCTACATAATCATGTTTTCATGATAAATAAGATGATTATGTGATCAACTAATGGACTGCAGCAGCAGAATCGGAGTATTATATCACAAGATTTCTGGACTACTTCTCATAGATGTTATCGCACTTAGAGTAGAGCTTGAGAAAGAAATGTTGTGTTGCACATCTTCGAGTGCACATGTGATAAAGGGTTGAGTTTAGAATTCCGTGACAAAAACAGTCATATTATCATTTTTGGGAAGTTACCTTGCACAAATGACAAATACAACTTCTATAAATTTCGTATCCCGGATGTTCGGAGACAGGTAATTGGGATAAGTGAAGTGGAAGAATATGGGTATCGAGGGTCGAGGACAAAGGCAATAGGTAATGTTGTTTGCGGGTGTCACATGAAGAGAATAAAACGGAAGGTTAATCACACTAATACATGTAGAAAAACTATAGCACTGAATCGCGCTAATAAGGCCTTCCAGCTAAGGTACCGTGGAGTACAGTTGTAATACAAGCGATATTTTATGTTTAGGATGTTCTTTCCATAAATAAAGTAGGCATCCAGGGTATGGCGAGGGCACAAGATGAGTTGTGGAAGTGGATTCCGGGAACAGCACTATTCACTGTAACAGAAGCAGTCTTCATGAGGTTTGCGATGAACTGGCATTAGACATGATTGCCATCAGCCAGTTAAACTTATTTGAAATGTCTGCAGGCAATACGTAATTACATATGGTGAACCAAATTGTACACGAGAGCTGATGACGAACAAACAAAATACACTAAATATATAAAATTGTATTAAGATATAAACTGGAAAGATTATGATTAGCCCACATAACGAAATGCGCACATGAAATGAAAATTAAAAAGGTGGAGAGGACAATGGAAGAAACAAATCCTAAAGGGCATACAAGGTACAAGGTAGGCTATGGAAAAGGTTTTCAAGGCAGATAACGCCTACTTGAAAAAACACTTTAATTCCAAGTTGGTTTAAAGAAATTAAAACGACAAATTATACCTTCACAGGTGTGGAATGATTAAATAATGATAATATAGTAATAAATGCGAATAATTGGCCTGCATAAAAAAGCTCCTTTATCTCTGTCTGTTAAACGTTCACTACCATTTAAGAAAGTAGTTAACAGCGAAAGGTCGCTGGCAATGTGGACCATTTAATGTTGGGTTGATACCGATAGCAAGGGTATGACACACATGGGACGAGAGCCCTTTTGTAATTATTCTGAGGCAGGAAACAAGGAATAATGTCATGCATCTTTATAAGGATATGGACAGCCACAAGACGAGGACAATATAACGTTTATATTTTCAAGATGAGCATTTAATCTTGAGTAGCCTAAGGGAAGCGGCTTATTGCACACACGTATGTAAGAACACGATTACAATGCATAAGATGGGCTTCTTTTATGTACAATTGAGCCAAAGAAGGCCACAGTTAGTGTGAATTAAAAAAAATCGGTAGGATGTGTAGTCTGCCGCAAAGTGAAGTGAAAAACTGAAAAAGAGGATTATTTCACAGCAAATATGTCTGCGTGTCTGCAAGGATATGTTGTTAGCAAACGGTTCTTCTAGCAATTTGCATGCGTTAGTCCTTATCTTAGCTCATAAACTCATTCTTGGCCTCCATCTTGCGTTCAAAAAGAAAACGTGGCTCTGACGTCAAATTGATAAATTAAAAAAAAAAAAAAAAAAAAAAAAAAAACAGGTGAAGTCTTTTTTTCTTTGAAATCATGTCTATCACCTGCATCCGATCGTGCACATACATGTATCACAATAAGGCATTCAAAACTCTTCTGATATTTAGGAAAAATAGCTTTTCTACGCAGCATTTTCTAGATCAGTTAGTTTTTGGTTATATGCTCAATAGTTTCTTCCATGATAGTCCTCAGACCCCATTGTTTTCAAATAAGATGGCCATTTTAAGTATATGTATCAATATCTTAGTAAAAATTGACACATAAATCTGTTCATAGCTACATTTTAGTGTTCAAGGTGATTTCAAGGTCAAATGAAGGTAAGGTTTTAGATATCGGTGGCATATCTTACTATCTCTCAAGTTTAATTAAAATGACCTTTTACTTTCGAAAATAATGCCAAATGTACCATTAAGTTAACAAAAAGGGTCACTTTGTCCCATTTTGTGTTTAACATTTGAGTCCTTTAATGAAAACCAAGTTCCAAAATATGAACGCAATCACAATCCCGGAATTAGTATCTTATTGTTGCAAACTATTATTCAATAAACTGCACCAGTGCGAATGAGTGACTCTAGAGTTAAAAAACTTGTTTACATACTATTATGTATTTAATTTAAATGAAAGTTGCATTGTTCACTGGCTATTGTGGCAGTGTACATGAGTTTGAACTGTGAGTTGGACTGTTCTTCATCCATATAAGCACTAAGGTGTGATTTTCATTTTCTTTATAAATGGTAACTGTTTTATAAACACCTGTTCCAGGAAAGGATGGATTTATCTTGAAACTTCAACTTCATCTGCAATATTATTTACATTACGTTTGACTTCGAACACATTTGTTGTGTTCTTTTGAACGGTTTTTGATGCACCCAAATTGTAATATTTTCGCACTTGTTTATGTAACTTCATTCCAAACAATAAAGCGTTTTTTTTCTTATCAAGAAAAAAAAAAAGAAAAAACAAACAGGGATTTCTTCCTCCTTTCTGTGTCCAGTTATGTTAAAATTAATTATAGCAAGTCTGGTCTTTTTGTTGTGCAAAGATGAAAGAGTCGAAATCTGATGTAGAGATAACGGTGACATATGCATATTATCAATAGCACTCACTGGTTGTTTTGATGGTTGCAATATTGACGGTAGTGATGAAAATATTTTTTGAAAATATTTAATTTATATTTTTTGCAACTTGGATCATATATTTATTTCATATGTAATAGTTACAAAGATGATTTTGTTGTTGAGTTTGTCTGGATATCGTTGGGAGGATATGAACGATTTATAATTTTATTTGCTTATCATTGCATACATTTCAATATACCAAATCATGCACATATTCAGTGAAAGGTTTAATCCCGTGCCAAATGTACAGTGTCTCGCTAGTATAGTTCATGAGGAAAACTCTGGACAAGATAAGGCATGCAGACAGTGGGTAGAAGGAAAGAAAAAACGAAACCTGTGTAGACACACACTTTATAAATCTCGCAATAACTATTCAGCTGACCAGCAAAGCTTAGTAGGAAGAGTGTAACGGTACCGGACTAGGAAAGCCAGTTTAATTAGACACTATTTTCCACCAGCGAACATAAGGGATTCACCAAGTTAAAGGATTACTGAAAAAAAAATAGATCCAATTGCTGACTTGTATTTTTTGAATTATAAATTACTTCAGGGTGACCACAATTGGGGCTAAAAAGAAAGGAACGTGGCAACGTTTCGTCCAAGAAAGAAGAATTATTATGGAGAATGATGAAACCCAGCTAAGGAGCATTCAAAATGGAATTTTAGTACCGTGTATTTCAACATAATTTTTAATGTGGATACGTCCTAACTTATTAATGAACAACCCTCATTGGTGCTTTAAAGGTAAACCTTGGGAAGAGGGTTATCTTCACATTAAAAAGAAACATGGCAATGTTATAAACATACCTTTACCGTTGGCTGCCTGATCAGCAGTTGTTTGATCCATTTACACACAGGTTTGGCAAACAGTGCAAGACAATCATAATGTACTGATTTTGTTTTCCTCCCGAGCAAGTCAGTTAACTACATATTGGAAGGGACAATCACAAGGACAATATCACTACCATATACGTACTACACTAGAATGTACTAGATCTGTTGAAACCCTTCTGTCACGAAACAGAAGCGTAATTGTGACAGCAAAGCAATACGCTCATTTCCTGTCGATTTACCTTTGAATTAAATGCATAATATATACGCAATGCACAGTTCTGATGGCGACTTCCCAATTAGAACCATGCAAACTGATGAAAACAACGTGTAATTTAAGAGGCAAAAACATCAATTTTTACGTTATCATCATCATCATCATCATCATCATCATCATCATCATCATCATCATCATCATCATTATTATTATTATTATTATTATTATTATTATTATTATTATTATTATGTAAATAATGCCCATTAGCTAAGTCAAGTAAGATTTTTGTCGCATCAAACAGGAAGGGAATCTCATGCAATGTGCACCACCCCGGCATGTCCGACTTCTTTACCTCTTAGTTAGGTTCCACCGGAGCCTATCCAGGCATGGCCAAGATCTTTATCTGTTAGCTATATTTCCAACGAATTAAAATTGCAATGCAACAATATGGATGGGAAAATGTGGTACTTGTATAGGATTCGAGACCCTTGTCCATCCATGACTATAATGGCTATATAGTGACTTCAAATTTATTCAATGTTAAGAAACACTGAAATTCGTTGCGGGACAAGTCCAATAATCAGCATATAGCCATCGAATAGTAGTCAAAGCATTAATACCACTTTCCGATGCATTCTTCTGACGTCTACGATGGTGATGGAAGCAATTACTGACATATTGTGACTGAAAGGTTATGGTGTTGTTTCTCTAACTTTGCAATTGGCTTCCGTTTAGACTTCCTCTACATCATGATTGTGGCCACAGTTCGAACTCAAATTAAGCTATTAAAATAAAAATTGAAACAAAATATAAAGATTTTACGTTACATACCCCAGTCAAAATGGCGGTAGCAGTGTACAACATGTATTAACGTACTTCTGGGAACCCAGATGGTCATGTGGCCGCCTGGTAACCTGTGGGGGCTTTAGAGATGTCGTTATGTCGAAAGAGTAATCAATTTGGGCGACCATAGACCTGCTAAATGGATTTCAGTGACTCAAATGTTTGTGATTTTGTGATCGGTACACCTCACCTAGAGTGACCCAATAACCTCGCGTATGTACCCATCTACAGCCCATAATGTTTATGGTGTAACAGGGTTTTTGTGTGATACTTTGGTTTTGGCAGAAAACAGAGCTGAGTGTGAAAGCAGGTGTTTTTATATCGTTTCCTGTGCCCTACATCATTGGAATTTAGAGTTTTAAAAATTCTTAAGTCTCGTATACCCAGTCTGAGAGAAGCTGCTGGGCCTACCAGTTTAGAAACCAAGTACATCTCCGGATAGGAAAGTGTTAAATGCAAACTGAAATTTGAAAAAGTTTCCATTTACCGAGCTGGTGAGTACAAGAGTTAGTTACGCCTTTAATCAGTGTGACCAGGCCAACTTTCAGCATCTGCCAATTTAAAGCCTTCCCAACATCGCACACCGCAGAAAGGGACTCGTTTCGACATGTAGACACTAGAGAATGCTCTTTGGACGCGACTTAAGGGATGTGGAACAGATTGAAAAAGAATCAGACAAGCATTTGGTCTAATCATCCGGTTTTGCTAAATCCCTATGTGACGAAAAAATCTTGATTGTTGGCAGAACCAGTTGTGGACCAGACTCCTTTATCTTGCAAGGCTTGTTTTATTGATACAGCTGCTGTGGGTCATGTAGCCCACGAGCAGCTTTGCGCGGAAGCACCACACAAAATTGCAGGCTGTTCTGATAGCTGACATCTCTTGTTCTCATAGGAGTGTGAGAGCGCGGGTTACAATGTCTCTAATTAAAAATCTGATAACACTACTTTGTTTCTCCATTAAGACTTGTGTGTTTTGACCCTATGGCGCCCCTGTGATCCCGACCAAATTGCAGTTTTAAACCTGATCACAACATCATTTTTATCATATGGATATTTCAAATTGCACGTGTTCACTGCATCTCCTTATAGCGCCAAATGGGGCATTGTGACCTCATAATGAAGCACAAACAAACAAATCAAAATCCAAACATATACAAAAACAAAAACAAACAAACAAAAATAAATGCTAAACAAACAAACAAAAAACATAAAAAAAACCAAAAAAACCAAAAAAGAAGAAAAATACCCAAAACAAAATAAAACTAAGAAAGAAAGAAAAAAATAAACACAACAGAAAGAAAGACCCCACATGATGACATTATGTAAAATGATGCCAATACAACCAGGTATTTTTGGATGGGGTTTCTTTACATTGTAGGGACACAATCGTAGCTGCCTGGGAAATTGTAGGAAACCTCTTTGAAGATGTTACAAAACTATGAAATAAAGATAAAATAAATGAAATAATTGCCCATAAAATCTATCAGGCATAATCCATTGAACAATCTTGATAATATACCCTGCCGATACATCAGATTGAGTTTGGAAGGGTCCGGACAATATCTTTAAAAGAAAGCCTACAGTATCCTACCAAAACTGCCATAAAATTACACAAAATCAATGCAGATGACTTTGAGAAAAGATGTAGCAAAACCCTACCTGAGGTTCATGGCCACCGAGCCTTAAGAGATCCACTTTACGATTTTGCAGAAGTACTAAAATTTCCAAGTAACACTCGTAAAAAGGTCTAAAATGTACTGACGCATTTCGTAGAGATGTACGCAAGATACATCCCTACCAAGCTTGCGGAAGATCTCGTCAATGATGTTGGACAAAGAAAGAAAAAGTGATTTCTTGATTGCCAATGCACAGAGGCTCATCCTGTATGCTTGCCAATACTTGCAACTCCCGCCTTTCACGTTGAATCAGCTAAGATTTGTTTTGCGGGGTTTTTTTGTTTGTTTTTGTTTTGTTTTTATTTTATTTTTCCTTGTTTTTTGTTTTGTTTTTGTTTTTTTATCTGCCAAAATATCTTTCAGATCTTGTTACGGCATTGAAAATTGTAGTACAATTGGCAGCAGTAACATCAGTAGTAGTAGCAGTAGTAATAGTAGTAAAATATGATTATAATTATTATAATTAGAGAATGGCATTATTGTATCGTATAAGGAACGTGCCAAATGCTTAGCAGGGATACTGAAGGAGCATGATATATGAAAGATACAAATCAATTTTACTTAAAAACGCACTTACAGAAAACTCTAGATTGGTTATCTCATATTGATCACGAAGACCATGTGAGGCCAATTTTACTACTCTCGTTAATTTAATTTTTCATTCATTTGACAACAGAACCGTTTGTTCATGATAGCATTTGTAGTTAATTATTCAAGGCAAACGTTAAGATGAAGTGTAATTATTGTATGTGTCATTACGACCATAAATTTCTTTAAACTAAATGTCTCAGAAAAAATGACTATACTATTTTGTTTTCCTTTTTAGTGATTTTTATTTCACTTGTGATATGTACACATGAACAATTTCACAATAATACACGACGCAATGCCAAACATTATATATATATATATATATATTTCATTTTACAAAATAAAGTGACTTAATGACTTACCATCATGACCATAATCCTATGACACTATAAACAGTCTTACTACAAACTGAATTAGAAGATGTTACATGCACTCCCAGTGCTTCCCCAATATGTCATGACTTTGAATGTGAGTATAAAATATGTCTTTCTGCTGATATTTTATGCTTCAAAAAGTTAGAAATAAGGTAACAAAATATGTTTTTTTTAATAAACTTGTAAATTGATAAAGTAATTTCGTGCAAATATAACTGTTTAAGGCATAAGATATCTGACTTTTTTAAAGGTCAAAATATGTCAGAAGATAATATTTCAATTGAATTTCTTTCCGTGTATTTACTAAATCACAACTGAACACTGGAAGGTGGAGTCATGCGCATACTCAAGAAGCACCAACTAAAAATAAATCATGCACTTCCATATGGTTCATTAACTTCTGAAGGATAGTTTTGCATTTTGAGTTTCTATTGATTAGGGGACTTTAAATACAATTAAAGAAATATCTTTGACTTAAGACTTAACATGATTCATTTTTGAAACACTATTGGAAAAACCCACATTCATGGCTGGTATTTCAATTTTGGCACGTACTACCCCATGTAACAGTCGAAAAAAAAATTATAAAGCATTACCCATATTCCTAAAATGCAATCCGCTAACGACAGGAGAGAGTTTCTAGAGTAACCAAAATACCAACATTCATCCTCCAATACCGATGTAAAGAAACTAATTTTACTCCTAACTTGAGACAAACAGTCACCCATAAGAGGCAACTGGTGGCTTTCAAACTGGTTATGTCAACCTTTTGAAATATTCTTCATTAACTACAGACTTTAGTGTTTCCAAAATATTGAGGCTTAACGACTTCAAACCCAAGTCATTCACTTGGGTAAAAGATGAAAAAACACATGGTAGGTCTGTAAATTTTGGGGTTCTCTGGACTTGTCATCCAGCAAAAGGCAAAATTAGGCATACATCCTTTTTATGATATCTATGAATCTGGAACATGATAACCACACTCTAACTCCATTATAACTATTATTTCATGATACGCTGTTGTACTTTCTTCATGACTACTTCATAAGCATAAATAAATGAACAGGCATTACAAACTGTGAAGTTACAAGTGACTTTACAAGAACTTTTTAACCAAAGAAAGATACATTAGCGGCCGTCTAAAATTCCAAAGTTTCTTTAACTGTAAAACTTTTCGGGAATAATGTTGTTTTAATCACCAAATTGCCATCTTCATAAATATAATTCCCGGCATTTTAAAATGATTATGACACCAGACCATAGGCTGATGACCATCTGGATTGTGCTCACAAGCACCAATCCTTCGAGAAACTGTGTTCACCTGGCTACACTTTAATCTTGAACATTTGTTCAGAATCTTCAAATACAGTCAGTATGTGCTTTGTTGAGTCTATATCCGACAGGGTTATATCACCAGTTCTAAACGTTTGATCTGTTCATCACTAGTATCGATACCTTTCATATTAGCGGCATTCCTAATAGACATAGCATGGATTTCCCCTTCTACATTAACGAATAGAGATGCTATTTGAAATCTTTGCCTTAGGCCTAGTGGTATTTTGAATAAATGAATGAATGAATGAATGAATGAATGAATGAATGAATGAATGAATAAATAAATAAATAAATAAATAAATAAATAAATAAATAAATAAATAAACAAACACATCTTCAAATGGATCGGAAGTCCCTTTTTTCCTGTTCAAAACTGGTCCAAAATCGAGATTATCTGATGCCATTGAAATATACATCCATTTAACTGTGACGAATTGTTTTTTCGAAGGCTACGGATAACATCGACGCTGGCATTATGTATGTGAAATGATTTAATAACGTCATCAACTAATCTTATGTTATCGTTAATGAATCCGTCTTTTGCATACCCACACTGACCATCACTTATTAATTTAGATAGAGTCAGTTGTACTCTCCTGGCAATAGATTTAGATGGAATTTTGTAAAAAAATATTTAGAAATGGGTTGCCAGCTTTTCCGAGATTTCTTCTAAGAATGACAGATATGATTCCTATTTGTTGATATATGGATACTTTTTCTCTATCAAACGGGTAATTTAGTTGATTATTTACTTTTTTCAGTCTTCCATTTCTGCCAATTTTTGAATTCAGGTGGAGAGCCACCGGTACCAGGGCTTTTCCTACTTTTCATGCATTTGAGAACTATTTTACAATCTGTTAAGTTAAATGACATCATCATGCTTTTTTATCATCACTTTACCTGAGTATGTTTTAGTTAAGATGTGGCTAGTTTCAATATCAGTGTTAATTAAATATTTGCTTGAATACAGTTTTTGGTAAATTTAATTTTCTCATTACAAAATTTAGTTGGCATATCTTATTAATGTGTTGCCTTAAGCTTCTGTATTTTTGTATTATATTCAGGCTTATTTTTCCTTTTTTCCACACCACATAAATACTTTTTGTTTTTCTCCCCATGTTCTGTCCAGCTAACGTTGGATCAGATCGAAACACCTTCTGTTTGTTTGTTGTTAATTTCATATCACATCTCCAGATCTTTGCAATTAACTGTCTGAGGAAAAATATTTATCATTAATGTTAGAATACCTTCCCAAACGAAAAACAAAACCAAACAAAAAAACCCCCAACAAATAGCAAATTTAAAAAAAAGGCAAAAAAAAACCCCACAAAAAACACACAAAACACAACACAGATACACAGACACAGACACACACACACACACACACACACACACACACACACACACACACACACACACACAAAGCCCGACTGGCACACTTCATAGTATTTCACATGAAACCTTTGTCCTCCACGTTAATGTTCCTTTTATCCTTTGCAGCTTTGCAATGATGTTTTTACACTAAGTATGTTCATGTATTTAAATTTCATTAAATTTTCAAAAGACTGGACTCCGCTTTTCATAAAGATCACCTTGGGTGAGATCATGATGCGGCTGGATCTAAGATAGAGTTTTATTGTGTCATACTGCACCAATGCAGACATAAAAATGGTATTTACCAATAATCTGGATGGCACTGACCCAGGGTATCCTTTCCTTGCCACATGAACGTGGAAGTTCCAATATACTCAATCTTTATATATCAACCGGGCCAGTTCTTTTAACAATTCGTCATAGCGTTGGACATACATTGAAGGAGGATCCACAATGTCTCCTCTTTGGTTAAGTTTGGGAGTGAAAACTGAATCTTCATCGGTTATTGTTCCATTTTCCCTTTAGTCCAAACAGAATTACAGCTCATCTGCAATTTGTACACAATATGAATAGAGAAAGGGTGCTCCATATTCATTTTTTAAAAAATCTGTATCTGAACTGCGGTGAGTTTCCTGCAAACTGATTCGTTTGCGAAACCTCTTTCACCAATACAACACAGACCACCTTTGGATCGCATCAGTTGTGCCTTCTACATATGGAGAAAATAAGTTATAATTAAAGTTATTACTTATTGAAAAGCCCTGATATTGAGAATTGAGTATGGCATTTTATCTATCCAAGTGATTAAATCTCTTAGATCAACATTATTAATGAACATTCTCAAACACACTGACAGCATATGTGTGTACACCGATTGATATAAGGTGAGCACATGAGATTAAGTGCATTGAAGTGTACAGATTTCCTGAGTCAAAATTATCATTTCATCAGCAGAATGAGAGATTAACATTATGGATGTGACAGTGCAGTTGATCCCTCTGCACGACCCTTTGCAAGGTGCACGCATCATATCAGTTACCAAAGCGTTAAAACATCTTTGCATATAACATACTAACAACAGAGTTAAACTCATTTTAAGTCAAACAATTAGGAGCAGCCTATGCTCTGAACGTTTGCATTGAAAAAACAAAATGAAAAAATAAAAAAAAAAGTTACAAGTTTACAGGTTTTACTAGCAATCCATATTCAGAAAATACATTCTGTTGAGGCATGGAAGCCCAAACAATATATATGAACATATTAAAACAGTAGAGAGACCAGTATATAAAATAAAAGTAAAAACATTGAGATGCATGGTACAATTGCAATGAAAACTATTTCAGACAATTTATAAATCAGTAAAAGCATTTAGATACTTGTCACAATAGAAGTAGTGAGTGCCTAAAAATGCTTAATGTTGCTAAAAATATAATTTACTACCTTTTTCTTAAAACTGTACGGTGATTGCGTATCACGGATATGCTGGGGGGGGGGGGGGTTACAGCTTTTAGCACCAGTGCTATGGAATGATTTTGCATGGGATTTTCGGAAAAAGAAATTGCAAGCATCAGCTGATCGGGTAATGTAAGAATGGATAGAGAAGGTAGGAGTAAAGAGTGTGGTGAGTTAATGGCGAGTTTTGTTGGTGGTGATCTTCCACTTCAATATGCAGTGATTGTATAAGAATCTTTGTTTGATAGTCATCCATTTCATGGTGTGTTGTACAAAGTGACTCTAGTGCTAGGTGGAATGTATCTGGCTGCCCGAGAGAAAAAACATATTGCCCTTTTCACCTTATTCAAGACTGTTTCAAAATGATCATTGGATTAAAGTCTGGAGTCAATTGGTACTCCAAGGTACTTGCAAGAGTGACAGTGTGTTACAGGTTCAGAATCAGGTGTTGAGTCAAGAGTAAATGTTTTGGCTTTATTGATAATAGGCATACTATTAGTTTGGTCAAGGTGCAAGCTGACCTTGTTGGTTTTGAGCCACGTAGCTAGTAGGGAAAGGTCTTCCCGTAGGACATGAGATATGGTGTCAACATTTGGAATAAAATACTAGTAAATAGTCTCATCTGCATTTAGATTGAAGTAAGAATAACACCTCTAGCTATGGACCTGGAACCAGAGAGGTTGCCATTGACACATGTGGCCTGTTTTCTGTTGATGAGGTAGCTTCTTAACCATTCAAACTCAAAATTCATAGCATTTGAGCTTGTCTAAGGGAATGACATGGTCAACAGTGTCAAAGGCTTTACACAGATCAAGAACCAATAATCCCACACAGTTTTCCTTCGCAATTACACAGACCACAAATTCATTGATATTGTGAAGGGAAGTCTGTGTCGAATGTTCAGGTCTGAAGCCTGATTGATGAGGCACTAAAATTTTGTGCCTAGACAGATAATCATAAACTTGATTGTGGACTATGCGTTCCAAACAATGGGTAAAATTGATAAAGGTATGTAATTACTTGGGGCTGTGTTTTATGGATTGCAGATTTTCGAGCCATATTTTATGCATTTAGAAAAGAGCCAAGTTCTAAAGTTTCTTAAAAATAAAGGCCAATCCCTCATAGCTGGGGAGGCTATTTTAATAGTCTTGCTTGTATGTTGTCAAAACCCGTGGCCTTGTCCCTTGGCATGCTAGCTAGCAGTTTGGATACACCGAATGAAGATATTGATGTAAATTTGAATCTGCCTGGGGGATGTGGGAACCGTTTTCTGAGGTAATCAACAGGAGTGATATTTGTAGGTGGAATATTTTGTTATTATAGCCAATTTCTATGAAAAAGTTATTGAAACATTCAGCAATTTGTTGGACATGTGAAATCAAGGTGTCATTGATATAGAGTGAGGTAATAGGACTGTGTGAAATTTGCGGAAGGAGATTCTTAAATAGTTTACACATTCCCCTGGAGTTGCCACAATTTCCCTGTATATCATTGGTATAATATTCAGTCTTTACTTTTCGGACCATCAGAGTGACTTTGTTTTTAATTTTCCGGTAGTTAGCCCAGTCATCACATTTTCCAGTAAAAATTGCCTTAGCATGAAGTTGTTCTCTTATTTCCTGCATACTTTTTTTTCAAATGCCGAGAAACCTTTTTACCTTTTGGTGCTCTGAATTTTCTCAATGGAGCATAGTTTTGTACCCCGTCCTCAAAGAGCATTTTTACGTGTCCCAGATGTCATTTATGTCTTTGGAGCAATCTATTGTAACATGGAACAACATTTAGGTTATCTATTAATTTTTTTAGAATCAAGTCTTTTGAAATTTATAGACGTCACAAAACGATTATTGGAACGAGCACTTTCAGAATCCAAGATAATAAAATTTAAGAGATGGTCTGCCATTGACATCACTCCAACTCCAGAAGTATACTTTCTTGGATTGGATAGTGACATCAATAGTAGTTGAAGTTGAATCAGCAATTCGCGTAAGTGATTTTATGGTTTGACAGAAGCCCTAAATTGATATAACGTCATTAAACCTAAACGCAGGAGGTGATTGTTCATTCACTTTGGTATAATCAAAACTGCAATCACCTGTAAAGTTACCGTCCAACTTAGTACTGTCAACCTGAATAAAAAAAATTCTGATAGAAATCAACATAGGAGCGTGGGAGTCTATGAAAAATGAGACAAGTAAAGATCTCCTGTTCTTCGCATGATATTGACATTAAGGTTCATCAGATCATTTTGGTTTAAAGACAAGATTTAAAAAAAAAAATGTTGTTACTCAGCTATTTGATATGTTTCTCCATCCAGCAAATGTATGCAAGCAGTAAAATACCAATGTTTGTAACAATTTTAGTTGGTTATATATGCAGTGCTGTATCGTCGAATATCCAAATGACGCATATTTCAGAGAGAAATGCCTCATGTTTCGACACCACATGGCGCAATTATATGCATATAATTTTTTGTCCCCACAGCCTGCTTGGTAAAGTATAAGTGCGCCATGTTTCAGGCGAACGTTATATGTAAAGATCAAAGGCCTAGCCACTGTTTATGTACTTATTGTGAACCTTGCAACGCATATTGTTATGTAGTCATCGTATAGCTATAAAACGTCAAATACCTGACATTTCTGGACAAACTTATCCGGTGTGACAATAAAAGACTTCCTAAAGCAAAAGTACATTTCCTCAAGAACCTCTACTAATCCCATAAGCTTGAAAACAGTTTCCCAATTGGTAGAAATATTTAAGTAACAGTTACATATGTATCAGTTTCCAGTGGTACCAGTATCAACACACATTCTTACCTCTGAATTCTTATTTTGGGCTTAATATTTTCTATTTTTCATGGCATATTGTAATAAAGAATACAAGCAAATGACCGAGTGAAATTGCTGCCAATGTACACCAGTCAGGTTTCCTCTGCAAGGTGCTTCCATTGGTGGTGTTTTGGCAGTTAATCTTTAACCCACTATCAAGTTAAGAGAATAAAGCTTGTAAGCATAAGACCAAGGTAGTCCTGTTGGCGCTGATCTTGCGTGGTAAAGGCACCACCTCATATCAGTACGATGTGGCATTGTTATAATTTTATGGGTTTAAAAGTACTTAGAATAGCTAAATACACTTGGAACACATATGCAGGCTACAAGTGATTAGTTTGGACATTACCAGGCATCAGCGACAAGTTCCAGAATGTTATTGAGACTTTGCATTATTTGAAGAGTAGACAGAGGTATCACGGAGAACCCACACAGTAAATACCTTTGATGAATATATTTCCCGCGGCTTGTAAATGATTGGCATATGCCATCATCGCCAAGACCAATAAAGACAAAATGCTTATCTGTGTGTTTTGTGTTATTAGAGATTATGGCCTTATTCACGCCATGGAAGTCGCCATCCCAGCCATTATGACAAACCACAAGTATGGTGAATATCTCTAGTTCCATTGCCAACTAATGAGGACCAAAATGTTATGATTGATTATGATTCTTTGGTAAATTTACTAAAAATAAGCCCCAGTGCCCCTACGGAAAATCAAGACAGATATTTAGAGAAGGGCACATCCAAAATAATAACTTTTGAAAACAAACTTGGTATCCTGAGCATGTACAAAAATCTGTAATTATTTGGATATATCTTTTTCAGTTGATGACTCGTTGATGACGTGAGCCATTATGATCATGGCTTCATATACCCCCAAAACACAAGTTCAATGCCAAATGTAATATCAATTGAAAATAACGCATGAAATGCAGGACAGTTGGTGCATTTGAATGACATTTTGTCTTGTGTAACACCTTTTCAATTGAAAGAATAGGGCATGTAATCAAAAGAGCTTTGTTCTGCAACGTATTGACCAAAGTGGTCCTACGTAGGTGGGCTATCTAATTCGAAATTGACATGGCCAGCTTGTTTGAAGTTATGGCAGGGTTTGTGGATAGTAATGCGTGACACGCATGGAAAGTCACAAGTGGTTTTATTTCTTCCGACAAACAGACTAAGAAGCCATTCACCTCAAGATTGCTCAAGGCTGTCCACATGGTTGTTGATTTGTGAAGGGCACCTGGTTCTGTGCAGACATACAGTTGATTGCTCTGGAGTTGTTTCCAATTATGGGGTTTTCCATTTACGTGTTTTGGTTTGTGTTTCTGTACACTCGATCATATTTGAAGGGCGCCTTTGAAATATTGTTTTCCATTGTCTGTCTGTTGTGCATGGCGTTTTACAGAAGCAAATATTGAACAGAAATGTTCTTTAGAGTGGCTTTGAAATATTGTAGTTTATTTTGTCTAGTTATGTTGCTTTGTTCTGTGCAGGGTCACGGGTTCACATGAGCCTTGTCTCGAGTTGCTTTTAAAATATTGTATTTCCCTTTATTTCCATATTTCTTGTATTGGTGTCGACCATAGACCGTAAGCCAACCAAAGGACTTCTCAACGCTGTCCGGGTGCAACTAGAGCCTTCTGTAATAGTGCTTGGTTCTGAGGAGACGTACAAATGACTCTCTCTTGGGTTGTTTTGAAATATTGTTTTTCCGTTTTTGTTGTTTGGGTTTGTGGATCTGTGGATTCAAACATGTTTGTAGACTTGTTTCCGAATTTCCTTTTTTTCTTATTTTGCTTATGGCTACGTGCAGAAGCGAATAATTAAGTACAGAACACGTGAGGACTGTTGTTAAAGTACAGTTTTTAATTTTTGTATAGCGTTTAGTGCACTGTTCTGTGTAGGGGCACATAGTATACACAAATGTGGTATGAGTTGTTTTTAAAATATTGTATTTCCATTTATTTGCATTTGTCATGCTTGGTGTCCGTTTTTTACCATACTACATGACTTACAAAATAGCCTGTGTGCCTTGTGTTCTACACATCATATTTCCATTCACTCAGTAGCATATTATTTGCTTCATAGGAACTGTGTAATAGTAGGCCAGTTGAACAACAAATGATGGTGTCCGCAAGGTTGCAATGTCTTCTGCAGTATTCCAGATTACCGATTACCATTTGCTGTTTCAGGTGTAAGAGACAGCATTTCTGACTAAGCATAGGACAGGCGTAAATCTATTGCTGTGTAATGGACGAACCTTGGTAGGCTTGAGGATGTGTATGATACTGTAGGTTTTGCAGTGGGTCTCCAAGGTAAACATATGCACACATATTGCAAATTGGAAATTTCAAACTCAAGGGAGCAGAGTCAATATGGGACAACGCAGCAAAAACGTGACAGCAACTCAGCCCCCTGGGGCCCAACTGCAAATGACTCAGCAAGTCATCCTGATGAGGATTTGCCTCAGTAAAATCCAAAACATATCTGATGAAATGCCGGATTCTTCATGAAAAAGATCCGTCTGTCTGAAGCATTGAATCAGAGGACCTAACTCTTTGCCCCAGTGTGATCCAAACCACCAGCTACCAATCTCGGGATTTTACATGAAAAATATTTGTATTTGTGATGTATTAAATATGATGATCCAAAATATTCTGGACGACTGGAACAACTGCTCCAGATTTCTTCCCAGTTAGCACAGGATGCTTTTATAAGTTGTACAGCAGTACTAAAAGGTGATAAGACTCAAGATTGAAGTCAAATTAACTTGCCATGATCAAATAACATCAAGGAATCAGACAGTATACGTGCAATTGTAGATTATGAATTCAGTGGACCCGTAATTGACAAGTGTACAAGCAAACTGTGTTTGCAATATGTTGTCAGGATAACTCTAGCTAATGATTGTGATCTGCTATCGCTGGAGATACCTAAGGGAAAATCTAGACAAAATAAGATAACACCCATTAAAGTATGACAAATAAATACAGACCGACGTGATAGGAAGGAAATATGTAAACGTTTGTTCGAAAATATGCAAAGAACATTAGAATATGGCCATTCATTAACATTCCTATTCCCAACATCCATATGGAAGATCAAAATGAATTTATTACTTAAAATTAATGTGATAACATATATAGCAGTTGGTGCCAGTTCATTCCTCTGAATACTGATTCATAAACTGGAATTTGATGTATTTAGAAATGTGAAAGTATGAATGTGCATGGATTTTTCTTCTGGTATATTCACAAGCATTTCATTAATGAAGGCTGAAATGTAAAATTTGACTGCATTCTCTGAAATACTTTTTCGAGCAGTAGCTTAAGGTGTATTTCTATTTCTAGTATTGTGCTGATGAGTTGCAAGGTACACCAAAAACATATTGTTGAAATGGGCAGGTAGTGGCATCTTGGAGTATCAGAAATAATATGTAAAAGCTTTGAGTCGCAATAAGACTTGTATTTTTAGTATAATTGATTTTTGAATAAAGGTTCAGTGTGTTCAACAACGTTTACTCTGGAGATCAGCTGCGCTGTTGCTATAATTTTAAATCCTCTCACAAGGATGACCCCATGCAAATAAAGAATACTTTACATGACTCAAAGAGAGATATTTGTGTATAATCAGGAGAGAATTGTGAGGCAAAAAATGCATTCTTGCCAGAGTACCATTTGCCCTAGCAAGTTTATTTTATTCGCACGTGGGATCCATGACACGTTCCTGTCAATTTGTAAGCAATGAAGTAAAATGCATTGACCACTTCGATTGGAATATTGTGAATTTAAAGATTCAGGTGCAATTTTTAACTTTCTTGTGTGCGCCACTCAGCGAACCAATCACACACTTGTGTGCAGTAATCTGTCATGAGTCAGGAGAGTTGCAGCTGTTGTTACCGCCACTGACATAATCGGGCACAGATAACCCATGAATAGTCTACAATGCCTTTGGCAGGTAAGCGGTCACTGCATAGGAATAGTCAGGGACAAATCTCTTAGGACCGGCCGAGAGTTGAACCTTATACCCTTTGCACAGAGAGCGAGCATCGCAACTATTCGACCACGGCCGTTCATGTGAAGATCATTAACATATATAATGAAGAGAGGCTGCACAAGATTGGTCTGTGGGGTACCCCTGTGGTAACAGGTAGAAGATTTGAACACAAATAATCAATCAAACTCTACATATTGTGTTCTTTTATTCACGTAACGTTTGAAACACTGATATGGACCATCATTAATACCACAGTAGTTAACCTTATGTAATAGAATATCACAATTTTAAGTATTATTTGCCTTTGAAGGTTTAAATATATACTAATAGGCGTTTTACTTGAATCACGATTTTCATAAAAAAAGAAACATCTGAGTTTGCCTCTTTGGTCAAGTCTCATCCAAAGCACCCCCTATCAAATATCAGGGTTTTTCATGATAACAGGAAAGACTGAATCATCCAGCTCCTTGATTCAGTTATAGACCCATTTACCGCTTGCATTAGATACCACCGCAAATGCTGGAAGAAACATGCTGATCAATTTCAATAGATTTTTGAAGAGAGGCTTCTTCACTTGAATGGTATTAGGTTCTTCGAGGTACAGACAATGCTTGTAGACATTGTCAATCAAGTTACATTTGATTACCATAATATCGTAATGCTACAATGATTGATGTGTGATCATCACGATGTCATGAGCAATCATGGCTTTCCTACATCAGACACAAATTCAAGCCTTATAAAAGAGATGTTGCCCCCAGAATGTGGTGAGACATAGAGATTTTTCCCCGTCATCAAAAGAATGGGATCGATGTTGAGTATGATACTAATGGCAGTGCTTCCTATATTAAAACATCTATCTGATTATGTGAGTCTCAGTGCTGAGCAACAGGTGAAGAATGTGGGAAGCAGCAATATTGAGACACGAGGCCAGACAGACAAATTGCTGAACTTGAACGAGAGGTAAACATTTCTCTCCTTCTTAAGTTTATCTTGTCACTCAAAGGAAGTGAACAAGATGAGCTAGATGTCAAAGCATGTACACTCGCTTCACTGCTCACATACATTTGGGCATCCCACCATTTCTTACATAAACTTAAGCATAACCTTACATGGACTCACCTGTAGCAAGAAGCTAGCTCACTTTAACAAAGCTAGCACTTTCATTGGTTACCCATCAGTGCTCCTTCTGTGAGATGCAAGGGCACTTCATAGCATACAGCTCTGCACTGATTATCCTAATGAGATCAGTAAGAACAAGCGTAGTGTCAATATTGTTTACTATTATGATTTTCAGAATAATAGCCTAACAGCTGGTTACACATCACATGGCACCAATGCGACTTTTCTTCAAAGGTACTCCCATGGACATTCCATTCCTTCGTGGTGTGAACGAATTAAGGATGGCAAAGCTCTATCTTCAACCCCTAAGGAGATTGTTAGTAGTATGCTGGACCTATGGCCATTTGTGGCACGCAGGCAGGAAGAGTCCCTGGATAGCACCAGGACACTTTATATGATTTTTCTGCTACTAAGCTTCAAAGGAAACCTCATTCACTCATTGGTGCATGCAGTTGCATCTGGTAAATTGTCGGCGCCTGCTGATTAGAAAATCATGTACTTTATTGCCTTCTAGGCTATCTTCTGGGCTTCTGCAGAGAATTCCAAAGCTCACTATGTTGCCTTGCCTGATCCACTCCAAAATTCAGTTCCCAATGACATCATGTTGAAAGAAAATGGTACAATTGCAAAGTAACGCATGCCTTTTGCAGTAGTTGTTGGTGCCAGCCATTGTTCGTTGACATGTTTCATTTTTGGAACCTTGCCATACTCAAAACAACATGATATATGCCATCTATAACCATCATACGGGTATTAAAATGGCTGAACTTCTACTAGCTGCAGGGGTCATTGTGTGGGGCTCTGTGCATCAGGCCTTGAGCAGCAAACACTACAGGCTGGCCCTTCATTGCCTAATGCTAATGTTTGAAGCACTCATGCACCTTCTCCTCAATAAGAATCTGGTTTAATCTAAGCTTTTTTCTTCCTTCTTGCAATGAAAGTTGCGAGTCATAGATTTCTGAACTTTTGCATTAGAGCACGTCTTGCCATGCTTCGTGATCACATGGCTAATTCCCAGGAGTTGTTGGCTACTGCTTGGAAGGAGATTGACAATGGTCTAGCAATAGATGTTCTGACTGCACGTATGTTTGTGGAAGTCTATGAATCAAATATAACCAACTATTGGCTTGATTGCATGACAATAATAAAGAACAGGGGTTCAAACAATGAAGGCAGGCTGGCAGTCAACCCTATGGAATGAAAAGCAGCTCATGGGTGACACACGCCATGCTAACAATATTGATAGAATTCGAGCTGGCCTTCACATGTAGGTAAATCAGAAGCTGTTGCCTCACAAACACACTTACTGTACACCTTCATGCAGGTGCATAGATGAGGAACTTTTGCAAGATATGATTTCGTGTATCAAGGAGTTTGATCCTGCATCATCCACATGCAGAACCCTGCGGTCTGCAATCCCTGCTACATCAGAGATAATCAAAGACTTCAACATTGCAAGGGAAGATGGTAATTCTAACCTGCAAACTATTGTCAATAAGCTTACCTTCACTAAGGAAAGATCTGTCTTCGACTTCATCAAGTGGAGTAAGTGGCTCACTTTATCCAATGTGCCAGTCACAAAATCGTCCAGTTGGAACCTGAAAATGAAGCAAGGTGAGATGGAGAGGAAGGCAATGGGTTGTGTGGTCAATCTCATGGGAGATAGTGGTGTATTGCTGCTCTCTGAATTCATGAAACGTGGTCTGAGTAAAGAGGACCTTCCATTGTTTAAAAAAAATCAAAATTAGTAAGCTTCTCACAGCACAACCATTTGATGTTCTATTTGGCAAAGCGTTGATTGACATGAACATGGTCTAGCGAATTGCATCTCTCATGGCAGGGGACAGGAAATGGGGTGATGGCTGTCGCTACACATGAGTCTCTATTCTGACAAAGTTATTTCACGGATCTTGGCTCGTCATGCGAATGGAACTACAGTCATCTGTGTCAATGACCCATATGACCATGCACAGTCCATTCAGAATAACCAACGATATTTGTGTGTTCAGGGCCAAAGCCAAATTTCAAATGTTTTCATGAAGTCCAGTGATCTGTTTTCCTCAGCCCATTATTGCAACACCATTGTTGCAGTTCTGGAAATAAGAGGTGTCTCCTGACTGTCATCAGGGGTCGGCTTCCCAAACGTTTAATGTAAGTCAACCAGGAAATTAACTACTCAGTTGGTGAGGATTGTGCGAACCTTTCCTCTGGCATTATTAGAAATAATCTGGGCTTCCATCAACGTGAAGAAGAAACCATCATGCTGTCTATGTAGCTTTGACGGCAGCTAGCTTCATTGACCTGATGGACATTGATACAGAAGAGATAGATGTGTGTGCGTGTATGTAGCTACTCTTCATATGAAAACTCTAACATTCTCTGCATCACGAAAAAGGCCCAGCTGCCTTTTTGCAGAAATGTGTGTACTGGTGACATTGCTAGATGCCTTATTCCATTTTATGTCATCTCTGGTTGTGGTATCAATAGCTTCTTTTATGGTCATGAAAAAAAGGCGTTATTAAAAAAAAAATACTGCAGAAGAGCCCTAAGGCATACCAACTCCTCCAAAAGTGTGAAAAAAGCCTTCCATTGAAAAAGTGTGCATTGTATGACTTAAAATCCTACGTCATACGCCATGTGTATGGTGAATTATACAGGGCTATGAACATGGTACGTACAGGGAAAAAGAAAAGAAATATCTCATGCAGCCGTCTCACGATGATGACAGTCGGAACCACCACATGTTGCGTGCAACAATTTGGCCTATATTCTGCACAATCTCACACTGAAAAGCTATTTCTCGCTTATTGGAAATGGCTCGGAACTTACTAATAGCTGTTGAGGCTCGGTGCGTCACACAAAGCCTGCCCTGTCTCTTGCATTCGCGTTTTATCCCATCAACTCTGGCATTAACAGTGAGTCAGACGATTCCATCGTCCCTTCAGATAAGTGTGTCTGAACCTATAGTACAGTGGTATATTCTCATTATCTTCAGAGTGTAAAGAAATAAGATTTTGAAAATGGTCAGCCATGATTTTTTGCTTTTCCACAAGCAAAGTAGGCAGAAGACGCACTAAAACGCTGACGCTCATTGGGTAACAGATTGTATTGGCCGGTATGGCTACTGGTAGCCACTTTTGCAAGTTCCTTTGTTTCTTTTTGTGTGCTTTTCGGGTCTTTTATTATTTTTTTCTCTACTCTCTAGAATTCTCCTCAGCTTGAGCATTTTCGCTTGCAAACTTGTTTTGTGTATATAAACCATAAAATATTCTGACATAAATATATATCTTGCCGATGTGAGTGATTTTACATTTTAGATTTCCGCCCAGGGTTTCTAGAGGGACATGGGGATTATTTTTAGTAAATGTACTGACGCACCAAAGTCAGAAATACAACTTCGATCCGCAGTGATTGGTCACGAAACGTGAGATTTTGACTCCTGTGTACCATATTCGGCGTTGACCGGTTCTGTACCCTTTTTCAGCCTTTGTGGGACTTGGTTTTTGCATTCACAAAACAATAAAATGTAATATTTTGTCACAGTTGTTGACCATAATTAAAACGAACACAAAATGTGATGATTTGGTCATGATTAGGATCAAACCTTAAGAATGGTAATATCTTTGCTAAAACTGGACAAGCCAGAAGCTTCTTGCTGTACCTGACCAACAGGGTTCATACACTACCAGTCTAAATTAAAAAAAAAAAAACACACACACACAGACAACCAGAACTATTTGTAATCCGTCTCGGCTACTTAAAAGCATACTGGTGATACTGATATTCTTGCACAATATTCAGAGATGATTTCAACCGCAATATGCCATTGTGCACAGATACGACGAAATCCAAAACGAACAAGGTTTACTTAGACATCGCGACAACAGTATTTCAACATTTTAGTGGGCTAGCAGGTTATCATGCCCCGAGGCTCCTCATTAAGCACGGCATGTCAGACAAAAATAGACGGCCATGCCCAATATGTATAATAAACAACAAAAACTGAGTGCGGCTCCATGTGAAAACGACGCTGATGACACATAAGATGGACACAGTGTCTATCTCCTTTACTGATTGGTATCATGAAATGTGAAACGACACACAAAAGGGCAATAATACAGATTACCTGCTCGGCTCATTCGATGGAAGCACGGTACCTGTCCCTTACAATAGGCGCAAGATAATATGCGATACTCATAGTTCATAAAATAGAAGACATCTACTAAAAATTTCCATTTTTTACCGTTTTATAAATTATAACGTATAAAAAGAAATGGTAGTTTGATGAACCAATGTGTTTCACAAGAGACATATTTTCGGTGTTATTGCATCGATGTACAAGTATTCTCAGACGAAATAGTCTTTGTATTTCACAGAATTGTAAAGCATTTTAGACCTTCGTAGAAACCATCAGAATGGCAAAATGTTTGAATTTCTTCGACGTCTTCCTTTTTGGTTCGACAGCCAACATTGATTGAGGAACACACCTGAAAACAAACATATCAGTATTTATCAACTTTTCTTTAATGGAATAGGATGAGGCATCGAATACAGCAATGAAATTTAATCAGAATTATATCTAGAGAGTAAATCGCCTGCCCTATTGTGTGTGCACCCGTGAGAAATACAAATGACTTTTATTGAGCGGACCCACCAAGTTAATTATATCGGCAATTAATCCTTGAAACTCCAAAATGAAACAAAATGGGACCCAAAAGTCTTAACACCAATTGGATAACGACCAGTTGTAGCCAACTGTGTCAGTGCAAATGACAAAGAGGTGACACATACTTTTAGCCAACCTGACACTTAATGCATGGGCTGGCAACTTTGCTGCATTATAAGCCACCAGCAGGCGTCGCATGTTGTAAATATCACTCGCTTCATTTTGTCACTGAATCATTATGACACTGGTAAACAGCTTTCCTCGGGGAAAAACTCTGCCTGCGTTCTTATTTGTTTGTCTGACTAATAACATTCCATCTCTCAACGGCTCCGCTGTGCCATTGATTGCAACTAAAATGGTCTTCGACGGTTCCAGCAATGTAATATTTCTATGGGGATGAAACCGCCATCATATTTACTGTACATGTCCATATTTTCATTTAGGCCCAAGTTTCGAAGTCAACTCGAGAATATACAAATAAGCTGCGTTGAATATCGCAAGGCCTTCCTTCATACACAACATATCAAAAAAATTAGTAGACTTAATCCCCAAATTAAAAGATATTCCTATGTTAATATGTCCACCCCCCCCCCCGGTAACAATTTCTCTCTGTTGAGACTATCTGTATAGTGATCAGGTTCCACGCAGCATGGCCCAGACACACCAAAATTAGTATGCATATTTTTTTAAATTGACACTAGCAGACCCAACAGCTCCTGTAGTAGGTTTACTCACGTGACATTAAATTACGGGTAATTAAATGTCAAAATTCAATTCCTTGCTTCGTAAACTGCGTCTGGTGGACTGCAAGTTGTTCAAGTAAATTACTGTCATATTTATTATCATTAAAATATTATTTTCATATTACACAAGAAACTGATGCAGGTAAAAAAAACATAAGTAGAAAAGGCATGCCCTGCCAATTCTACTTTTCTACGAGCGTTTGTAAATTTGTGGAACAAAGGAGTGGAAGACAAAATTGAAACATGGCGTGTGCAAACATATCGACACAATGGTCCAGATAAAATTTTGTCCATACTTGTAATTTTCAACCCAGCAATGGGGGTAAAGTTGAATACAGGAAAAGGCGGAAATTTGGGAAATTAAAAAAAAAAAAAAAAAAAAATCACCTCCCAATACCAATGTGAAGAAATATATGTCATTTATAACTTAAGACAGGCTGTCACCCACAAAAGCCAACAGGTGATTTGAAATCAGTTCCTTAACATTGATATATTCCTCAACTACAGACTAGTATTTTTTTCAAACATATAGGGCTTACCACTTAAAACCCAAAACTTGTGACTGCAAGAAGGGAAGATATCGTTGATATAAGCAACTTAATCGGGTGTTACAAATTAACTTATGAATTATTCAAATAAGAAAAAAGGAGCTATTTATTTGGCTAAAAGGTTGTTTGTTAATGTTGTATTATGTTATGTTGTAGTTTAGTGCAAAGATATTCAACCGGTGCGAAATTCCGAATGAAACAATGACCAGCAAGTATTCATGACCCGAACGTCTCTGTTCTTTCCGTACGCTGTAACATGTAAGTTTGCGTCTTCGAACTCAAATTATGTTAGTTATTTTCCTGTTGAAAAGTATCGAACATAAAAATCATTAAAAACCAAAAAACAAAAAAACAAAAAAACAAAAAAAAAAAAAAAAAAAAAAAACAAATAAAAAAACCAAAAAAAAAAAAACAAAAACACCCCCCCCCAAAAAAAAAATCGCAAAAAAAGTTTAGTTTTTTGCGAAACGATTACTTTTAATACCTCACTATTGCAATTCATAGGTCTGTATGCATCAACCATACTTATATCTGTGCTCAAGTTGTCCTTTCGTAAGTCTGCCTCACATTCTCATAAGGCAGACTTACAATGCAAGCAACGCTCACTTCTAGGTTGACTGCGCCAATTGTGGTGGTAGAAAATAGGGCCCACTTTGCAAAGTCAAGCTCAAATGAACAAAAGTAAACAAGCTGTATTGTTAACATTGGCCATCCATGAAGTAATAGTTTTACATCATCAGGGCAGGGTATTTTTGATTGACTATGGCTGTAGCACGGAAAAGGAAAAATGTCCCAGCTTTGACGCTGGATGGTAAGCTAGATTTTGGTGATTGGAATTTTAATAAACATTGAAATAATACTTGCAAGTAAATTTGTTTGCCTCAACTTCAACATGTTCAAGTGTGACTGTCAATGACATCATGGAGGCATAATGATAACAATACAGCCATGGTCAATCAAAAATACTGATGAAGAAACGAAAGTTGTACAAGGTACAAACTCTGTCAACAGGCTTCCACAAGCTGGACATTATTATTGTGTATGCTCTTGATCACTACCCATGTGTCTTCTTCCATATATATATATATATATATATATATATATATATATATATATATATATATATATATATATATATATATATATATATATATATATATATAAATATATATTATATATATATATATATATATATAAATATATATATATATATGTGTGTGTGTGTGTGTGCGTGCGTATCGTTTGTGTGCATGTAAACATCAAGATGAGAACTGGTAAGGATATTTTCATTTAACATTTTTACAATTTCCAATACATTGGAAGGCCAAGGGCAAACCTCTCAGGGTCTCCTTGGAAACATGATTTTAAAGGAAAACATGAAGTATACTTTACAACATGTTCAAGTACATGAACTAAGATAATTGAATTATGCAATTTGCCTTTTTGATGACATTTAATATTTTATACCTCTTTACTACATTGGGAAATTTTGGACGGCATGAACCCATTTTTGAGGAGATGAATATTATGTAAATGTGAAGGTTATCCCATAGCAAAATTAGATGGAAACATAGCTTTATAATGATCCTGAATAACACACTGCCGAAATATCTGAAAATAATACTTTGGTCCACTTGTCCAACTATACCCCCCCCCCGAAAAAAAAATACCTTGTGAAGTGCTGCTCAATAATTGCCCTTCAAATGGTATATCCTGTGGCTGCCCTGCCAACATATAAACCAATGCCCCCATTTTTCCTCATTTACTACCTGGCCATTGTCATCTCCCTCTCCATCAAGATCTTGCACATCATGTCTGGCTAACAGAAAGTTGTGCAATACAGCTGTTGCCACAATGACAACAAGTGAACGTTCTACTTTGATCTGAAGTTCGTTTCTCAGACATGGAAAACGCTTCCTCCACAATCCGAAAAGTACGTTCTATCACAATGCGTATTTTTGATTCTGCATAATTGTATCTGCGCTCAGCAGCTGTGTCGGGATGCTGCAGTGGAGTCAAGAGGTGGGGGGGGGGGGGACATGGATATCCAGCATCACTAACGAGATAGCCACCAATTTCTCTGTTCTCAAACCTGCACATATAATGCTGTTGTCAAATATACGGCTATCATGTACAGAACCAGCCATCTAACAACAATGTTAGTAAACTCCCATTTTGGCATTACAGATTGCTTGAACATTCAATTATACCATGCCTCCTTTGTTTTCTCAAGGGATATATATGTCACCTGCTTACATACATATCCCTGCTTGGCTAAATGTTAACACAGGACTGATTTGATTTGGTGAATACATTTTAAAATTCATTTATATTCATGAAAACAAAGAAGCATGGTATTAAATGTGATACATCCCTTGTTCTCGTGATATATCTGGAATCCTGCATTTTTAATCCCTACGCTTCGCTCCGGGATTTAAAAAAGCAGGATTCCACATAAATCCCTTGAACTTGGGATTTATCCTCTTCCGAATGGTAGCAACTTTCTATTGCGGAATAATTCTGCATTTTTCCCCAGGTGGTGACTTGTTACGTATATGGTGAACAATCAATGACATCAATCACCCCAGGAAATTGTGCCATTTGGTAAAAATCTTCATGGATAACTTGTCTGTTTTGTTCAGTGTGGAAATTGATGAACTGTGGACGCAGGGCTGCTAGAGCTTGGGATATCCCTGTAGACTATTCTACCAACGGTGGTCTGGTGTACACCTGCCAAGTCGCCAATAACTGCCTGGTAGAGCCTGAGGCATAAAATCTCAATGCCATCATGAGTTGAATGGGTGGTGTTTGGGTTCATTCTGTTGTGACCATATTCCAATTCCTTGACAACTTGTTGTAGCAGTGTATAGGCAGAACTCTTTGATATTCTGTAGCGCATTCTAAACTCTTCATCCCTGAAGTGATGAAATGGATTAATTCTCTCCCTTAAAAGACGCGTCTCTGTGTACAAAAGATTCAAATTTTCAAGCTGCCACAACCTGTCAATGTATTCGTCCATTTTGCCACCTCATAATTGTGTGAAAAGGTCACAAAGGGGAAACGAATATTGCTTACTGGATCTCTGTCCCAGGCTGTAAGTCTAGCATTCGCTTACCTTAGACTTAACCTTAAATATAAGGAAGACTTAGCAGTAAGGTTGTTTAGTGAAGCACACTTGCTAGGTAAGTCGTGCTTACCATGAGGGTCAGTGTGACTTATAATTTAAGTATGATTGGTGCATACCAGTCTGTGTGCTCGGACTTGGTGCATAGCGACAGATTCTCAAGTATACTCTTTTGCTACATGCTCCATTGCCTTTGATACCATTTTTTGCAAAGAGCACGACTTTCCTTGCATGGTGAAGTTCACGCCTGTACTTGCCCGCACAGGTACAGCCAAATAGAATCCATTTATGCCAATAATGGTCATTTTGGTACTCATGTAGGCCAGCGAAACGTTATAAAAGAGTACCTTTGTCACAATTTTGAACGTCTTTTCCGGCAATCAGAAATGAACAGCCTTGCACCTTGGTGACTTATAATGATGCGTAGAAGTGGCTTCACTGGCTGAGAAACGATCTACTGTCCCCCCCCCCCACCCACACTTTTATTACGACACAATGATTGGCCAACATTATTGCCATATTTAGCACGAAGCTGATGCCATTAGACCACCACAGAAGAAGAAAAAAAAGCCTAGGAGCTACTGTACTCTTATCAAGAAGCTGGTTGTGAGAGAAAACTGGCATACTTGTATTG